>JABFAK010000255.1:384-73840 GCA_013266265.1 Fusarium sp. NRRL 66182
GTAGGTAGGTAGGTAGGTACATACAGTAAATTAGGTACCTACCTGGTCCTCGGGCGCTAAGGCCACCGACAGCCCCCATTGTAGATTCGTCTCTTTCCTCAACGGGCCTCTTTTCCCATCAACAACATCCTTTCAATTATACGCGGCCAAGCAAGCATCGTCACATTCCTGGTCGCATCGCCGAGGCCACTCTCAGCTATGGCGTTTAGCGGTTGATACGCAAAAGAGAGCCACAAGTATTCAAGTATTCGATATGCAGCGACCCTCAGCGACCCTGACCTGCGGATAATGCAGCATTTGTTGACAAACGCCATGGTTAACGCCAAGAGGACTCGAGCCTCGACAGAGCGACAAGCCAACACCAACAACACAACACGATACAGTACAATGCAGCCAAGACGTCCCAGAAGTCTGGGATGGCCATCCCTTGTTACTCGCTACGTAGCCGTTTGGCTGTTTGTTCCTCGGCTGCAGGTCCTAGTCCAGAGCAAGCGTTGAAAAGCTCAGACAACGTGGGGAGGCTGTCGTGCTTCAGATCTGTCGCAGGACAGGGTATCGCTCCATTCTACCCTTGTCTGCCAGACTAGAACTGAGCTTTTCACTTGTCTCTTCCGTGCAAGTCTGCCCTGAAGTCAGGCAAACGCTAGAATGAGTTTGGTCTTCCCCCTTTGGGTTGCGTTGCTGATTGCTCTAAGTTTTCGGTGTCACCCTCCCCTCTGGTCGAACCTCATCGTCGTTTCACTCTCTCTTACTCTCCTTGTCTTGTCTCTCTCTCTCTCTGTTTCTGTTTCTGTTTCTGTTTCTACTGGTTGTCTCTCCTTGTCGAAGCTGTGTTTGCGATTTCTACATTCTCTTTTACTGTCATTCACTCATTATTCTTTCTTGTTACGGTATTGCACCGTAATATCTATCTACTTCTCTCACTTTCATTATACTCGCCAGGTGATCGAGTCGTTCATCTACATGAATATCGACAAAAATTAGATGGCCAGCGAGGCCCTGTGTAACTTTCTACTTACATATTAAATCATTCATCTTGTTCAGCGTGAGGCTAGGCCTTCGATCTTGGTCCTCTCACCAACAGCGACTGGTATCGCAAACTTTGCTGCTTAAGCATGTTGGCCCAACAGACACGGGCTGTATTAAACTACTTGTTCGGGAGACAGTATGCCGGCATACCACGAGACATCGATACCGACAAGTCAACCACACTCGACGAAAGAGCACCGGTGGTGATCACCAAGACAAAGATGGCATCCCGTCTCATTGTCATTCCCGCCCCAACAACTATCGTCGTCACACACATTGTTCCAGCCAACAACACACTGAGTACCAGCAGCGGTCCCCTACCACCAGCTTTAACAGCGCCTGGTATTGACCTGACACCCGTTCCCAAGCCGGATCCTCCAGTTGATGGCCCGTTGTTTGCATCTTTGATCCTTCCCACAAGCCAAGGGATCGAACCGGTCCCCACGACCTCACCCGGAGGAGAAGTTGTACCCGAGGCGAGCGATACAAACGCGAGCGAGACGATAGCGCCAACCGAACCGATTGCTCAGCCAACTTCCCAAGCAGCACCCCAGGAAACGCCGGCGGACGCCCAATTGATAGATCCTGCGTTGACTGCACAGCCAACTACTCAGGAGGCACCTCAGGAGACACCAGCAGAGGCTCGATTGATAGAAGAGCAGGAACCTGCGCTAGGTGCTCAGCCAACTTCTCAAGAAGCACCCCAGGAGACGCCGACAGAGGCCCGACTAGTAGATGGACAAGACGCTGCATCAACGACTGCTCAGCAAACTACTCAAGAGCCACCCAAGGAAACGCCAGAAGAGGTTGAGCTGGTAGTCGTATCGGACTCTACATCGTCGTTCTCGTCATCGTCATCGTCCGCGGAAGAGCTTCTCCTCTTCGACACCGAATCGTTGACATTCACTGGCCCACCTCACCTTTCAACAACCTTTCAAACTCGAGTCGCCACCACGACTGATGCGTATGATCCCGACTACACGCAGTCTCCTGATGGTGCCTTCGGCAACAGCGGTGGTTTTCCTTCACTTACTACTGCAACCCTGTCCGGCGGTGTTCTCACAACGATTGGTTTGGATGCGACTGCTGACAGTGACCACGCTTCTGAAACTGAAGGCTCGGAATCTGTGGTCGTCAACAAGGAAGCTGATACAGCTCCGACGCCGGTTGTGGTAGGAAGCATTGTTGGCTCGATTATGGGCGTATCTATGCTGGCATTTGTTATCTTCTTGCTTATGAGGAGGCGCAGCTTGAAACGCCGTAGGAGCACGCTTCTGACTCCTCTTGGTATCCCCTTCGGCACCCCGGGCGCCCCCGGCGGCGGCGGCGGCGGCAATGAGAAGTACGAGATTGATAATCAATCCTTGGGCCCAACACCTCGGTCTACCAAGGTTGCAGCAGCCATGAGTGCCAACGTCAAAAAGATTGGCCAACGATTCCGACAGTCCATGACTGACTCTGGCACTGTCGACATGAACAGAGGAAACTCTCAGTTCCTCGATGAAAACTCCCCGGATAGTCGGAATGTTTCTATGGCACGCGCCCCTAGCAGAGTGAGCACACCCGGTGGAGGACACCAGGGATGGTGGTCGCGACTTATTGAGGAATCGAGCGTCGAGAACCTAGCAGCAGCTCATGCAGTGCCTATGCCAGAAAAGGAGACTGAAGCTAGACGAGCCGCGAGTCCTAACCCCTTCTCCGATGCCGCGTCCATGCATGCTATGCCTCATGAGCACTCCTATGCCAACAACGCCTTATCCCAGGACTCTCTCGTCCCGCCCCCATTGGCTCCTGCTCGGCCATCTCGACCCAACGATTCATTCTACGGCCGAGACTCCATCCTGCCACCAGGACCCTTGCAACTGGCACCGATGTCGTACAAGGAGCCAGGCGGACAACCTCGAGTGCGCAACCTCACTCCTCAAGGGCAAACCGGCGAGGCAAACCTCGCGCCACCCGTGCACAAGGAAGCGTGGCGCGGCAATGTACACTCCAACCCCTTCGACCTGGAGCTTGATGGTCGAGATATCCCCAGTGTTGACAACTATCAACCCCTGTCACGAAACACCATGGCCAGCTCTGTTTACAGCGTGCCAAAACGGACTACGGTTAGGCACTCTCGCGCCGAGAGCTACACTTCGCGTTATACCAGTGGAGTGAGCTCAATTGGGGAGTGGCCCCCTGTGCCCAGCTTATACGGCCAATACAACTACAACGGAACAGAGTTCCCTCTTCCTCCTCGACACTCCCGGAGCGAGAGCGACGGAGCGCTGAGACGTCAAACCCTCGGCCAGGCTATGTGAACCTACATCAGCAGGGGCACGGAATATTCCCTTCGTTCCGACTCGGCGGAGGATCAGCATTAACGAGGTTCTCTTGGGGTTTTCATTCGCTCGCTACAAGATGGGGAAAAAGGAGGTGGGAAAGAAGGTGATGGATAAGGGGGTTGATGCTTTGATGTCAGCGTTTATTGCTTCATTAAGATACCACGGAAAACTGAGCTTTTCTTCCTTCTTTGTTACAGAAGAGCGTGTGCACACCTAGGTGTTGCTAGAGTCAAGAATTAGAAAAGCTTGCGATGCTCCGCCGAGACTTTAGATGTAACACTATTAATACAAAATGTGCTGTTGATGCCATATTCTCGTCTGATAGATGTACAATGGTCTTTTGCTGAGTTGAAGGATACTTGAGTGATGGGGCAGCCCAACAGTTGCGGCGTGGCAGTTTTGATCATGTCATGTTTAATGCTTGATCACAACAATCTTCCATTAGAGTTGATAACAACAACAGTAGAATGAATAACAGCTGGATAACTGACCTACTACTTGCTAGACATTTCAAAACAATAAATATGTTGGTTAAAAAACATATCTGTTTCTTTATTTCCATTATACGTCATTCTTCCATGTCTTCTTCAATGAGCTGCGTATGCCTTCAATGAGCTGCGTATGCCTACCAGATAGAATTATGTACCTCTAGTCGGTAGGTACCATCAAAAACAGGATATCTGCCACTGAATAGCCACGTATTTGTTGTATGTAATATCTAAATGAACAAAAAATTGCGTCTTTATTAGGCGCTACGTCGTCGTAAAGCGATTCAAGGTTGTTTACTATCAAGGTTTGCGGCAACGCAACTTGTCAACTGTAACTTGTTGCATATCCGAGGAAAGAGCAACCAAGTACTTGTCATATATGTCCTTTACTGCCTGGAGTCGTTGCCTCATGCTCCTCTTGACACCATCACCAAGTCAACTTTTTGGTCAACCAACACTCACTCATGGCACCAGCGCAACAGAACTATGGACCCTCCTCCTCCTCCTCATCCTCCTACATTAGACTCGTCAGAAGCACAGTTTAAAAGGGAATGGCCAGATATACATAGGACTTACCACCGCGTGATGTGGCCCCGCCTCCGTCCTCTGCCGCTAGAATCTATCAGCGTCGAGGAATCCTCAAGCTTCAGGAGCAAGGAGGATATGATCAGCGTGGCAGTATACCGAACGATTAGAATATGCAGCTCTATCAGACTATTCGACTGTACTGTTAGCATCGTTTATCGTCAAATTCCGGGGAATCCATTCGCAGCCATTCCAACGCTCTTGATCACAGCACCATGGGGAGACGACAGGTCGAGCAGCCTCTGGCCCCTGATAGTCAGTCACTGCGTGCTCATTCTACAGCGTCATGTTCCAGACCGTCGTGTGTATATCGAGATGATGGCCCCAGAAATGCTTCGTCCCGTACATGTCTCCCCTCCGCCGCAGAATCCGCACCTGGTCAACGAATGGCCACTGATCCGCGATCGAATATATCAGCGTCTCGAAGCTTTCGAGGCAACACGCTCGCACGTGACAGCCATAACTTTGATGAGGAGAGGGTACAGAAGAGACCATAGCTTCAATCCCATCACCGTCTTTATTGCCATGGCCCAGGAATCTGATCAGAAACAATGGAGGGAAGTGCTGAATGATATCCATGAGCATATGGGAGACATCGGCTGGGATACCCTGCACGTTCACATGGAGCACGGCGTCTGCGAGAAACACACACTCAAGGCTGAGATGCCGCTGGGTGCAAGGCCAGATCTACGCAATTCTTTTGAGCGGAACCGTTATGTGCGTCGTGAATACAGAGAGATAGCCAGACCTGGAGACAGCATCGCATCATCATGCAGCTTTGACGGGAAACCCGCTCCGAGCGCAACACTGAGCTGCTTTGTGCAAATCACCATCAAAGGATCCGTGGTGAAATGTGCGTTGACGAGCTACCAGGTAGCACGATCTGGTTTCAACGGCTACAGGCTCTCCAAGGATATGACGGTCGAGCAAGATGCGCAGACACAATTCAGCGCGGCAGAAACCCAGTGGATGAATGTGCTCCGCGTGGAAGAAGCGCCCAAGAGGGACAGCGATCTCTGGAAAGTAGATCAGCATGGATACTGGACCAACAGAGATAAGACTATATCATTTCCAGCGAGAATGGAGAGCCCATCGAGGCTGACGCACGACTTTTCCTTGGCCTGTCTTGAAGAGGATATAAGACTTTTCAGCAAAGAAGCGTCAGGTTCTCGGCATTCATACGCGGAGAACCTCAAGAATCAAAGGGACGAGATGATGGCCTTTTTTGATCGAGGTTACCACCGCCTTGATGGCATCTTCGGATGTTCAGGAAACAGACAGACAGACGATAAGAACCGACTCGACTGGGCACTAGTATCAGCACATCAACATCGAACAGGCCCCAACGTCGTCCCCGGGCGTTCACATCTCTTCCCATCCCTCCTCCTCTACAGCGGTTTATGCCGATGCGGCTGGAACCCTCACTGCGTCATGACATCTCCTATAACCCTCAAACACCCCTCTCCAGACCACACTATACGCAGAATGCCCACGGGGACTCGTCTCTGGAAAGTCGGCCACGCCAGCGACACAACCGCCGGGACGTTGAGCAGCTACCGTAGCCTGTGCCGCGTAGGAGGTAAAATCTCCTTGGAGTACGTTGTCTTTGGCGGCGCACCAGATTGCCGTTTACGCGTCACCAACAGTTCCGCATTTGCAAAACCCGGCGACTCGGGCGCCGTTGTCGTTGGTAAGCAGGGAGAAGTGGTTGGACTCTTGACGGCTGGACAGAAGCCGCAGAATAATTCCACTGGTTACGTCTTTGTCACGCCTATTGAAGACATATTCTCTGATATGGTCAGACACTCTAGGGGGAAGATTACTGATATACGAATTGTCTCGGAATAAGGTATCTTTGCATGTTTAGCCTGTACTTGTACCTTGTTTATTACTCAGTCAAGCGAGCCAGCGAGCGAGTGAGTACATACGCCAAATGTACTCTCTCTGAACCACTTAACAAAATCAATCCATCCAACCAAATAACACGCTTCATATTTAGTCGACACACATTCCTTATGCCCTACGTGACATCAGAGACAGGTCTTGTTTCGCTGCGGCTTATACTTGATTGGACATCAGCAGAGAGTAAAACAAGGGTCCAGCGAGCGCGAAAGAGACACGCCTTTAGCTACGCGCCCATCTTTCGCGCGTAAATTGCCCGTACCACGCGCGCATTGGACACGAGCGCTCTTTGTTCATTATCCTTTGTCCTTTGTGCTTGTCGTTCCGCACGCGGTCAATTGCAGCGCAGTACAACATGACTTGAGCAGAACTCAGTAACAGGCACAATGAGAATAATAGTTGGGTAGTTAGTTACCTAGTTAGTTAATAAAGTAATAGTTCACATTGTCCATAAGCCGTTCCGTTCTGACCATCTAGTTGAAATCTGCCAGTGTCCCCTGTTCTCCTGAACCGGCCCGTAATGTCTGTAATAAGCAAACTCTTCTCAATCGAGATGAAACAACTCAACCCACAAGCAAAACCAACCTCCCAATCTCCCTGGAACAGACCAGACTAGACCGGACCATCTTGATGCCATTGCCGCTTACCTAGTCTAAAACGCCGTCGCAAAACAAACATGTGCAGTATGTACTTGTGCACGTCCCGGACGGCCGGGAGTACGCCCAAACGGAGTAAAAAAGAACAAGATAAAAACGCGTGCACACGTGCCGTAGAGAGTGCAGTCATGGTATCATGTACACAAAGAACCCGAACCCTATCCCTCGGACAGACAAAACAAAACAAAACTCCGGGTCCACCACTAGTCAAACGTGAGTCGCCTCTGAGTCACACTCACGGGTGTCCTAGTTGCCGTGATAGAGACTGGCGTTTTCCATGGCTTTTGCGCCGGGCTGGGTGTGATGTTGACGAAATCGGCAAAGTCAAAAGCCTGGCTTGGGGTGGTTGGGAAGAGATTGCCCCCACCAGGTGTCATCATCATTGACGAAGGGAGGTCCATCTTGCTGTTCTTTTGAGGAGGGGTTGAGGGGGGCTCCATGCGTGTCCTGGCCGAGGTCCTCACGGCTGGTGATGGTGAAGCTGCGAGATAGAGCAGCAGGTCTGCGCCCTCTTCGCCAGTTTTGCCACCGTTAGCAGCCAAGCCGGCTTCGTCCTTGTTTCGCTTGCTGACAGCTCGGGTCCGCATGGGCGGCGTGCGCGGCGGTGATGAGCGGATGTTTGTAGGGTTGAAGGAGTGAACAGGCAAAAGATCGTCATCGTCATCAGAGGGGGCAGCAAAGTTGGGTGATGTCAGCTCACGGCTCTGGAGACGCTGCTGAAAAAAGGAGACGTCCGGTCCTCCCGAGGTGGTAAAGTGCTGCTGCCTCCGGGGCTTGAGAGGAGACGATTGTGTTAGTTGGTGCGAGTTCTTCCAGGCATTGACGCCAAAAGACTTGTGAGCTGTAGGGGAGAGTCTGAACCGCTTGCTGGGGCTTGATGAAACGTCGTGAAAGGAAGCGAGATATGTGCGCTTGCGATGGCCTGTGCTGCCGTTGCTGGAGCCTATTGCGTCTGAGAATAGGGGCGCTTTGAGAGGAGAGCTCATGAGAGCTCGGGAGGGATATGGAAGGTCGGATGCGCTCGATGATGAGTCGGAGAGGACATCTGTTGGTTCCGCCAGTCGTTTCCGTCGCATCTCCTCTTCGACTTTGGGCTCGATCGAGTCGAGCGTGAGGTCTTCCCAGCCATGCTTGGTCTTGAATTTTGCGAGAGCGAGGCGGTTCTGCAGACGGCGTGCAATCTGGAGTGGGGAAGTCAGTCAATGTTGATTGCAAAAGGAATTTGCAGAGTGATCAGGGGTGAGATTTCGAAAGAAGTTAAAATGAGGATGATGATGAAAATAATAACAACAACAATAATATTTACCTTGCTCACTTCTGCACGCTTGAGTACACTGTCGACAACATCCTCTGGCTGCTTCTTCCAGGGCGACGGCATGACGGTCACTTTTGCTGCGTGCACTTGTGCTCTGCTGCTAGGGGCAACCGTCGTGAAAGCTGCAGTTTATCTTGTCGAATCGGTTTTCGTGGAGTTGCAGGGTGTATAATAAATGTTGATAGATGGTCGATAAGAGGTTGTGAGAGAATGCGCAAGAATGGAAGAGTCGGGTCGTTGTCAAGGAGCGGATTGTGGTGAATGTGTCGGTTGAGGTGGTGCGTGAATGTGAATGAAGAATCAAGATCAAGGAGCAGTCCAGACAGAGCATGCAACCTAAAGTCTTTCTGGGCTGTTGAGGACCTGACGGCACCGTTTCAGCCAGTAGCTAGGTAGGTACATGCCTAGGTTCAAGGAGCTGGAACCCACTAACCTCATCTAAATTAAGTGGACTGGGGCTGTAGGTGCCGGTCAAGTATCTAATACTTGTACTCTTTTTAGGGGATCGTGCCACCACGGCCGGGTAACCACTGAGCTGAACTGCAACACTCTTCATATTACAGGTGTATTTCTTTGTTCATTCAGGGTTTATCCTATGGATGCTTTTCATATCTGTTCGACTGCTGTCTTGAGGTACAAGTATGCAATAAAGGTAGCTAAAGGTATAGTATATCATTCACCTGCTCAAGACAAATACTAAGATGGGGGCACTGCAACGACTACCCTTATGCATGTAGTCGTAGACGAATTCAATGCAAAAACAAGAAAAGAGAAGAAGAAGAAAACACATCATCGTCAACATCAGATCCAATCCGTCAGCTAGATACCTACCTAGTAGTTAGCTCATTATTCAGAGCCGGTCGCTGGGGCCACCAAGCAAATTTGATCTGATTCCTCTGGAAACGAACCCCCCCAATTTGCTACTAGGCTCGATCTGCCCTGCAAGTTTTTAATTAGATGGGTACTCGGTACTCGGTACTCGAGTACTTCTAGAAAAGGTACTTCAGGTATGCATGCACTTTGCACACGAGCAACGGGGTCTTGTCCAATCATAGCCAACGCAATGATCTCTTTTCCACTCGATCTGACGCTGCTGGGCCACCTACAGTACCTGTTCATAACTCGTAAGCAGAGTTGGCCAGTTGATAGACCTCTGCTCCATGACCAACATAGTCTACCTTTTCTGGCAACAGAGCCAGATTCATGTACAATGTTTTGTATACTCTGTAGAAACCTCGCAGCGGGATGGGTTCAAAGATGTTATCATTGTTGGCTCTAACCAGCTTCTTTGTTGGTCATTGCTGAGTCTGATTGGTGCTGACCTTGTTCGGCTGCATAGAATAGAATGCAAGGGACTGTCTGTCCTTTTCTCACCAAGAGTATTCCCAAAGCATCAATTGTTATTCTGTTGCCTTGGCAGTAAACCGGCTCGGACGTTTTATCGAGTTTATGCCATGGCTGCCATGCATGATAAAAGCTCGAGGCTTCTCAACGGCTCCTGTCAAGTCAAGGGCTATCTTCAACATAGTTGATAGTTCTTCAACATTTGTACCAGGTTACAAGAGACATCCAATTGCCCGGTAGGTTTGCTAAAGTAAGCATACGTGTGTATCATGGAAATAGGGGATTCCGAGGTCCAACCGAGGGATTGAAGATGCCGAGAGCAGAGCATAACTCTGTAGGTAAGGTTTTGGAGTTAGACGGACACGGAGATGACGCCGCGTTTCCCGCTCAAAGTTAGGTACAAAGTGTTCACCTGTAAGAACGGCTCCGACGATTCGGTCGGTTAAGGACTTGACATTAAGCATCCATAGCTAAACATTGTCTCGCCAAGACAAGACCTTACAATCCGCCTTTGTTTCAAACATCAGCCAGAAGCACAAGCTGCTAGACTTGATTTACATCCATGTTATCTCCGCGACGAGAAGGACTGGCGCTGAGTTCGTCATCATCCGATTTATTAATTCACCCTCCGGGCCTGCCATCATAGGTGCTGCAACGAAAGCATAAATACTTACGTCGGCGATATCAGTTAGCGCTTTGGATAGAGCATGAATATGAAACGAGACGGCCTTGACCGGTAGAGGCATGCGTCTCTTCACATGGAGCAAACCTTGATTCTGATAGAGTCTTGCGGATTTATTTAGGCACTAGCACTAGATTCGGAGCTTCTGCATGGCTTCGCAATCATGTCACCATCAACGGGCCTCATCCCCCTTCTTTACATCCATATCCTCTCAAGCCTCCCCCCCTGGGCGCACCAACCAGCATCTTTTCAAGCTCAACTATCGACGCCGGCACGGGATGGTCCCGCGTGGACGAGACCAGGGGCTTGCTTACTTGGTCTACTCGACGTCATTGACTGAGGAACAAGTGTCTCCTCTCGTCTCTGGTCTCGAGAAACTCAATGCCAATGCTGCTGCTACAGTAGGATCTAGCAGCTCGTGCAGGTAATATTCGCCGACTGATATAGATATCTCGCAGGGGACGCAATTATCCAGGACCGAAAGGCATCGCCCAATCCTGAGTTGTCGTTGGTAGCTCTAGCTTCTGAGATTTGCTTCAAAGACTAGGTTCCTTGCTAGAAGCGGCTGGTTCAAATCCAATACTATCAAGATCCACTGGGGCTGGGCAGCGTGGTTGTGCCTGACCTGGCCTGGTTTGAGCCCACCTCGATCGCGATCCCTCTCGACTCGGCAGGGAGGGAGTGCTTGGCCAATTTGTGCTCTGTCTTGCTGTAAACTCACTCACAAGGTTCAGTCCAGCACAGGAGAAGTAAAATTGACTAGAACCTCATCAACAAACAGGAGGTGCTCTTTAAAGGAAAAGGCCCTCTGATAATTGAGCGTTTTTTTTCTTTTCCATTCCAGCACTGTTGTTCCCACTGCAGTGAACCGAGTAACGTTAATCTCGTTACCACGGCTGCCCAACTTAACCGGCTTGCACTGACGAAAATGAGCCTCCATCTCCGTTACTTGTAACGGTAGCAATTAATAAATATGCCCATTTCGTCTCATTATCGCTGTAACCCACCAATTCCAGCGGATCCTTCGGTCCAAGCTTCAGCAAAGTCCTGTTCTCGGCGATAGCACCAGCCACGTTCCGCACGTCTTTGGAAGTTTGGTCCAGTCCTGCCGTAACGTACATATAGCTAGGTAGGTAGGTAATAATCCACCAGGATAATATCCTTCCAGGGGGTGGATCAAGATAATTTGAGCGTTATCTTTCTAATGCATCACCACAAATAATATCCTGGAGAGGAGAAGGTGGACTTCTTTTATCTCTCTTCTCCAAATTCCAGTTTTATGTCCATAGCACCTACTGCCTCGGGTGCCTTATTCAACTCCTATTTTCAACTCTGTGCACCTTCCATTCCCTCTTTCAAAAAAGGAAGCTGCCACTGTCAAAAACTGACAGTTTCTATTCTTCTTACACGCCCCCCTCCTCCAACTACCACCCCATCCGTTCGCTCCTCCAACCTCTACGTAGTCGCCTACACTACAATACGAGCATTCTCCTCTCCTACTTACTTACTTCGTCGACCTCCAGTTTCTTGGATAATCATTCTCTCGCTTTCACCTCTCCTGGACTCTGCTTCCCGCTTTACACCACGCTCGAGCCCAACGAATATACAGGTATATCTTGGTGAGGGCAGAAACAGTCGCTGGCGACTACCATGGCCCCGGCCTTCCTCAGCAGTCTGCGCCGTCGATCAAGAGCCAGCTTTCGCACCACTCGTTCTGCTGACACCTCAAGTGATGGCGCTGCAAGTCAAGGCACGTCGCCTTCCAGCGGCTCCCTTACACCACCTTCGATTGATCACTCAGATCCCGCATTGAACCTGCAGGTCAAAGATACGCAGCTTCAGCGTCGACAATCTCAAATGTCGCAGAGCCAAAGCCAGCAAAACGTCCAATCGCGACCGCCGCTATCTTCCAACTCGAACCACAACAGCGTCTCCGGAATGTCGGGTCTTGGTGCGCCTTCGGTTCATGGAAAACAGTCCCTTCCAGTGTCGCCGTATGCTCCGAGGCTGACCAATATATCTGAAAACGCATGGGTACGTATTGAATGTTTTGCTTTTTCATCCGTTTCATGACCGATTGGCTTGGTGGCGCGCATAAAATGCAAGCCATGTTGTCAGGGGGAGGTGGAATAATCAAGACATAAGGTGCTTTTGATGGAAAAGTAGCAAATCTCGGGCACGAGATTGCCCAGAGTCCATAAATCCCTTGATCGCCTTGTTTCCCGTCACCTATCTTTATCAACTTCCATACCTCAAGTCAGCTATACGGCTTGTACCGTATCACATTATGTTCTCACATCTCAAGTCAGGCAAATGTCTTGGTTACTTGATTGCTAACCATGACTACTTAGGTTTACCAAAAGGTCCTTCTTGTACACGGAACCATCGGTAATCCTGCTCAGAATACTCTCGACGGGACTCTCAATGTTTGCCGACTCGACGACAACTTTCCTCCCATCAGCTGGCCCGTCTGCAATTCGCACTTCAAGGCATTGATATACCTACAACCTGGTCCTAACAAGTTGCGCTTCGAATTCTCAAGTCCCAAGCTTCCCAACAGCAACAGCTCTAACCCGATTCACGCCTCCTACCTTACTGTTCATATGCTCCCAGTAAACAACAGTCCGCCACTACAACTTGCTATTCTAGTTGCCAAAGACTCCCCGGAAACGTTCGATGCTACCCCCGCCCGTGCCGAAAAGGAGGGCAATGCATTGGAGACTGCTGTGCGGAAGTTCAGGATGGCGGCATACTTGTGGCAGGCATTTACTTCGGAGCAGATGTGGCGGAACAAGCTTGGACGGCGAGCATTCCGTTTTGATGAAGAGTGGACAACTGGCTCTGCCAACTATCGCGACCGAGAGAACGGTACCATGCGTTCTGAAGCTAGAGTACACGTTATTCGTTCCGATAAGACTGTCGCCGAGCTTCGAGACCTGAACAAGGCCCAGCAAAACGACAAGGCAACCGAAAAGGATGCTCTGTATGGGATCGCATCGGAAGCTATCAAAAAGTACTTTAACCCGCTACCAGGACAGAAGCTCTACGTCTCTTGTTTGCTTTTGGATGCTCACTGGGACAAAGGTGCAAAGACCGTGACCGGCCATGCGGCTCTTGGGGGAGGTGATGGTGATCTGCAGCTTGCAATCTTTGGGTCGCATTGCCTTCACAGTTATCCAGCCAGTTTTGAAGAGGTCGTGCCAGCTTTCACTGATTGTACCCCAACGGACACCAATCATGTAGCCAACGACTGCAGTGAAGCGGGCAGCTCCTGGGAAGCTGCCAATATCGGCATCGGCGCGCACATGCATGAGACAGGGCATCTGTTCGGGTGTCCCCATCAAGAGAGTGGTATTATGTTACGGGATTACGTGGTGCTCAACCGCAGTTTTGTGGCTCGCGAGGCTTTCTGTACGAGAACCAAATCCAAGGGTGGCCTAGCTCTACAGGCTGACGAGTGCGGGTGGCATCGCCTCGACTGCTTGCGCTTCCGAGCTCATCCGGCTTTCCGGCTTCCCAACGACCCCCCGATAAACTCTGACAGTAGCGTTCAGGCCTACCCTGTTGAGAATGGAAATGTTCTTGTCATGGCGGCTACGGGTATCTATTTTGTTGAGATTTACGCAGAGGATGACGATGTCTGTCACGCGTGGATCGAGTATCCCACTGATCAAGGAACACCCTCTCGGCAAGTGACGCTGAGTGAAAACGAGTTGCGAGGCAGATTGCCCGAGAAGAAGAGAAAGGGACCGATCAAGATCTCTGTCAAGTCGTATGGAGGCGGATCGCTTGATATTAACGACTACAAGAAATTTGTGTCCAAGGAGTCATGTGTCAAGTTGTCAAATGGGAAGACTGGGTTCAGAAGCCGGAAGCTGGGCAGCTCCAAGATGGACGGAAGCCAGCCTACCGAGGCTGTTTTTACGAGTGCTGTCAAGCAAGACCGAGTCCTTTCGCGCGTGGTTGTGTATCATGGTATGGCACTTGATGGGATGGAGTTTGTTTATGATGATGAATCGACCCAACTGTTTGGAAAGAATGGTGGCAAAAAGGGGGGAGATGTTTTTGAATTCGGTAAGCATTTTCATATTCTCTTAAGTTGACAGTGGCCTAACGTATTGCAGATGTCCGCCGTGGCGAGTACATTAGTGGTTTTGTTGTGCGATCAGGCTTTTGGATTGATGGCATACAAATTTTGACGAGCCTGGGTCGCAAATCGCCGATCTACGGCAACGCTCACGGGGGAGATTCGTAAGTCATTCTCGCATCCCTTGATCTTGATAGCTTCAACACACTAACCGAAAAATTAGGCATACTCTAATACCCCCTCGAGGATACATCATCTGTGGTGTTTCCGGCTCATGTGGTCAGTGGCTCGATGGCTTTTCGGTCCTTGTCACACGATGAACATGAGCAACAGCGATGCTGTTTGCATATTTTGAAACGCACAGGACATGATGGCAGTCGGCCACAGATGTATCGGCATTAATGTAAGGAATGAGAAGGTCCTTGTGCTGGACCTGTTTATACTTGCGTGCCAAGACGCGCTTACTTGTGGCACGACGGCCAGAAAGGCGCCGCAGGCAATTCTCAAAGTTTTTGTCTAGAACCGGCGTTTGGGGCCTTTTCTTGTCTATAGCCTCTGGGCGGCCACGCAAGCTACATACACACACGCTTGCATATCGAGTTAAGGGAGACGCATACGCATTATACCACAACAGGAGCGGACCTGAATAAATACCGCAAGAGATGTCTAAGATTCGAGTCTGAGCACCGTGTTCTGTTGAACTTGATGCAACGATAGTGACTTGGGCTTTCATAGGACTGATGCGGCCGATCTTACGGTGAGCAACCGTCTGTGTCACAGTGATGTGTGGTTGCAAAGGCTCTGACAAGATCCATCTACCTTGTCTATAACCACCAAGAGATCTGTACTTTGGTAATATCTATGTATCGTTACAGTTTATTATTAAAAGTTTATGTAGTGGTTTTCGGCTTCCCTTCGAATCTTTTCTCTCAACTTCTAAAGATATTTCTTATAGACATTGCAAGTACTTGCGAAGTCTCGGGCAACATTGCAACTTTTGAGGGGATAAGTGTGA
The DNA here is from genome assembly GCA_013266265.1 of Fusarium sp. NRRL 66182. Lineage (NCBI taxonomy): Eukaryota > Fungi > Ascomycota > Sordariomycetes > Hypocreales > Nectriaceae > Fusarium > Fusarium sp. NRRL 66182. The sequence continues at coordinate 15,815 of JABFAK010000255.1, forward strand.
GCCAAGCATGTGACTGTCTACCCCAAGAACTGAACTAGTGACGCCCAGCTTAGCAGTATGTAGAGTCCTGTAGGTATAGTATCCATCTAGTTGAATAGATATGTCCAAGATGATGCGAATGTGACCTTGCTTCACCGTCTTCGACCTCCACGTGATGGCGGGATGGCTTAGCTGGTGACTTACACAGGCCTCCCAGAAGTATTGGGGACGCATCACGTGCATGATATCGGCGCTAGCCACATAGCGCCCACAATGACGGCATCCACCCAAGCAAGGAAGGATGTCCCGCCGCGCAAAGAGTAACCGCGACGTCAACTTTCAACGTCAACCACTTTCGTATCCTAGCCAAGAAACTTGGTCTCCTCTCTTCTACAACACTTTACAACCCACCAAAATCATAGAACTTGAGCCTACAGCAAGCACACTATTCACTTAGCAACGCTACCTTTCTTGCGCTCTCAAGCTCTTTGCTTTCTCATCGACGACACCGCTCCCTTTTGACTTGACACTACTTGCGATTGGCTATAGATCACCAAGAGTATTGCAAACGATAGTCCTCGTCGAAACCGACTGTCCCTGCCCTCTTCTCAACTACAAACTGCGCTGTACGCCGCTGCAGAATGTCTAGGCGGAGCAACACCATGTCGTCAGACCTGAACGGAAACATCCCCAAGGACGCTGCGTCCTCCACCAGCCCAGGTAACCCTCGCCTACCAGGGGAACGGTTGAAGCAGCGATGGATCCATGAAGCTAACATTTAGCCTTCTCTAGCAATTGACAAGCAAAAGATGCTCCTATCTTCTGATGTTGGGCACTTTTCTCTTGTGCGGGCCATGCATCTCGCCGACCTCATTACTCTTATGAACGGTATGTGCACTTGGGAGGACACCGGCGCAAAATTGCTGTTATTCCGAATTAGAGATAAAATGGCTAACTCGTGGCATCTTAGGCGCCTGCGGTGTCATGTCAATCTTCTCATCGCTACGATACGCACTCGGAGACCCTAAGGATTTCGACAACCTCTGGTTTGCGCTCTTTTTCTTGCCCTTTGGTCTGTTCTTTGACTTTTTTGACGGAAAGGTTGCCCGATGGAGGAAGAAGAGCAGTCTGATGGGTCAGGAACTAGATTCCCTCGCCGACTTGGTACGTCTGCGCGCAACCGACTCAATATAGTTTCTAACGTGGAATGTTGGTTTAGATCTCTTTCGGCGTCGCCCCTGCTATGGTTGCCTTTACTCTTGGTTTCCGCTCCCTTGTCGACACCGTTGGCCTTACATTCTTCGTTCTATGCGGCCTCACTCGTCTCGCACGCTTCAACGTGACCGTCTCTGTTCTGCCCAAGGACGCCACTGGCAAGAGCCAGTATTTTGAGGGAACACCGATTCCCACCTCGCTCGGTATGGATGCCGTTATGGCTTACTGGCTCTCCCAGCGCTGGGTTCACGACAATCTCCCTTTTGGTGTCTGGTTCCAGGGTTCTGCACTCGAGTTCCACCCTGCGGTTCTCCTCTTTATGATTCACGGCTGCCTTATGACCAGCAAGACGATCCGGATACCTAAGCCCTAGAGGATGATTCAAGGATCGTTTTGCACGGCGTGGCCTGCATGTAGCGACCATATCCTAGAATGACGTGGGGTAACGGACAAATGGTCTGAATCTGGGCATGCATATTATCACTGCTAAAGGGTGGAGGGTTGCCAAGGCCAGACTTTGGGGTAGCAGAAAGGTTACAGGAACACAGCATACGAGACAAAAGAGTTTGAGAGTACACATGCGGAAACATATCCATTTGGGGGCGCCGAACGGGGTTGAACAGGGCATGATTTCACGCAGCTCATTGAAACAATGGTAGTTCATGATACCCATACATTCCTTATATCCCTCATTCATCGTGACTAGTGACTGTCGTACGTGGTTGATACATGTTTTTGTTTTCATCTCTTCTTAGAAACCGTACAAAGTCTATTGTGGTATAGAGCTGTAAATGCCAGGGATTTCAGTGGCTGTGTATAGGTTAAGCTCGAAAATGAGTATTTCGACAGCCGCGATAGCATTTAAACAGGGACTACTGCTTCCCTGATCCCGGCGCTACTAACCCTAACTTTCGCTGCTGTAAGCTTGTCAAGTATAGTTGCATCATCCCCCTTTGAAGGGTTAGTTGATGACAATAGTCTGAGGTGTTGGTGTCGGCGCTTGAACTAGCTATCCCAGTCAGCAATAGTTAGGCAGTATTGTAATGGCGATATCCATCACTACCGGAGGGATAGTGATATGCCAATTAGACTAATGTGTAGTATTTATAGTTCACCTTCCTCCACCGCGTCACGATGGACGTGTAAGCTGTATGTGTGTAGGTCAGGAGTCTATGCGGTGTACATAATCTATGAGCTAGATTCATCTGAGAACCTGACTGAGGTTCACGGTATAGCTGGTAAGTGGCGATGCGTCCTAAGCTACTTACCTAGATGCTATAGACAGAAGAGAAGAGAAAAGAAACACGAATATCAAAGTTCCCAAAATAGGTCGAGACGTGGTGCGTACGTAAATTCTGAGGCTCTGCTGGATGTGGATCGGCCAGGCATGACGAGGCTTGGCAACGGCATTGGTAGCGTTGAACAGCGCGATGAAGAGGTATGACGAGAGATCTCTACAAGATTGTACGAAATCGTCTTTTTTGTTTCAAATAAAACAAGTTTTGTCAAATTCAATTTGGGGTTGAATAGGTCGGTAGCTTTCTAAGCTACCCTACTTGAGTGCTGCTGCGATGAAGACCAATGAATGGCAGTCATTTCTGAAACATGGCTGGTAACATTCGTTGGGAGAACAAGAACCATAGAGTGAGGCTGTGTTGGAAGACGAGACATGCTCGGCTAGGGCTAGTTGGGCTAGTTCTCATCACTATAGAACCATGGCGGGGTGGCTGTGCGATGATGATAGACAAGGATCAAGATCTGATCATCATTAGAAAAAGGAAGAAAAAAAACGGGTACCCAATTCGGCAATTGTTTGGTTGCATTTATGATGCTCATGATGATCATGTACCTAGGTACCTGTGTATGGAGGTAGGTACGAGGTACCTATTTGCTATCTGGTAGGGATGATTAATGGATAAGCTAGAATGACGATTGGATAGTGTAGTAGGTAGGGTAGGTAGGTAGGTACTGTAAGCTACCTCTGGTAAATGCAAACGGCAGCTGCGACCAACACCACAGATCTTGGCGCGGCAAGAGATATCCATCCACCAATGCTCCTTCCCTGTCTGCTTGCCATCTAATGTTCATAACTAGGTACCTAGGGCAGGTACCTATATACTTACTCTACTAAAACTACGCACTTTATTCTCTCCTCTTCCATGGCATCACCGACAAATCAACCATATTCCCACCTTGAGCTTCTGCAGCCGCCTCTATCAATGCATCACCGACAGTACAAACAACGTGACGGCTGAGTCTGGTTCTTAACTGTCTGGCCCCTCCCGTCCACATCCCGTCCCCTGCTCTGTCCACGCAAAGCAGCGGGGAAACAAGTCTTACAAGTCAGACGCTATCTACCATCAAGAGAAAGCCGCGTCTGTGCAACCAGGCGGATCCCTACCTACAACGATGGATGATCCTGGGGGGCGAGAATCAGTCACTCTTTTCTCACTCTTGGGGACCATCTATTTCTGGCCCACACCCTAACTTTATAGGCTGACCCAACCAGTTGGTCCCCATCCTTCATCTCGGTTCATGGTAGTCTCAGTCAGGTCCTTGTCTTGCAGACCCTGAGTTTGAGTCTGAGCTTAGCTGTGAGGACGAGTCAGCCCTGGCGGCTCAGAGGATGTGCCATGACTGTCTCCTTCAGTTTGATTTCTAGAACCCCTCTCTTTGATCTCTGATTCACTCATGATGCTTCTTCTTCTTCTTCCTCTTTATCTCTCAAGAGCTTCTTTCCCCTCCTTCTCCCCAAACCGCTCGTCAGACCCTGCATTGACACAACATTGAGGCTATGAAAGACGATCATTGCTAACGCTGGCTCTGCTGACTGCTTCTCACCTACTGCAAAATGGAGCCCCTCCGGAACATATCGCGACAAGACTCTGAAAAATCTGAGACACATCGTGAAGATTTTCGTTCGAATGCTGCCATTCAGCATGTCGCCGATACAATGATTGCCGTGACCGAGTCCTTTCGCCACCATTATCAACGACAATATGGCGGCTACTCGCCAACAGCGCCAGCGCCCACTTACACGCATCTCAACTCTCACCCTCGCTCCTATTCTCAGTCTCACTCGAATTCTCATTCACAAAGTCTGTCTGGTGTCAGTGAAGCATCAGAGCGTTTGCTAGACATGGACATGGTGAGCCATATGACCGTGTCGGACATGTCGTCTCCTATATCCTCTCCCCAAAGCGACCATATACCCACTATACCCATGCCTCGACGTCCTCCAAATCCCGAGTCGGACTCTCTTCTCGAACAAGATGTGAATACAGAAATGACCGAGACCTCTGCTCATACTCCCCAAGACTTGTTTCGGTTTGCGACACCAAACTTACCACCACGATTAGACACTCCTCATACACCACCTCCTCGCTTCAATGTTCCTGTAACCGTAAACCTCGCAGAGCCTCAGCCTTATGTTCCTCCCGCCCAATCCACATTAGACTTTTCAGTCAACCATGGTGGGCTTGTCCAGGCCGCTAGGAGGTTTGAAGCTTTCAGGTCGACCACACAGCACCATCAATACATGGCCCTCAGACCTGACATGGGTACACGATCGCTACCGCTTGGTACAGTAACACACGTTCGCGGAGGCCCTGAGCAAGATCCTGCTTCACTTTCGGGACCAGCTCTACGCAGGAAACCCCTCAACGAAGGTGCCAGGAAGATTGAATTCAACCATACTACAAACGAAAACCTTTTTGTGGTCATTATTTGTATGGCTCAAATGCTGGCATATGCTGGTCTTGCGCAGACAATAGTACCTGCACGGCAGATTGGGAAGTCTTTCTTTGAGCCAGAGCGGACGACCCATCTTGCCTGGTTCACCGCAGCATATGCGTTGAGTTACGGTGCAACGACTCTTCTCGGTAATCGAATCGGGAACGTTTGCGGCCAGAGATACACATTCATCATAGGATACTTGTGGTTTGCGCTTTGGAGTCTTCTTGCTGGTCTGAGTTCGTACGTGCAAAGACAAAATATCGGAGGAGCCATCTTCTTTTGTGTATGCCGTGCAATGCAAGGCATCGGCTCCGCACTCATTGTCCCCAATGGTCATGGGATGCTGCTACGCGCCTACCCACCTGGACCCCGGAAGATGCTTGCCATGGGCTTGTTCGACGCCTCTGCTCCCTTCGGCTTTGTTATTGGCTCAGTCATGTCAGGGCTTTTTGCTGGTTATACCTCCTGGCCCTGGGGTTTCTACTGTTTAGCTGCAGCTTGTACAGCACTAGGTATTTCAGGCGTGTTTGTTATTCCTGCCAAGAAGGTCCTGGTCCACGACTTTGAAGGCAACCTCTGGAAACGCCTCGATGTCCTAGGTCTTATGTTTGGCATGGCCGCGTTGGTTCTTTTCAGTGTCGGTTGGAACCAAGCGCCCATTGTGGGATGGGGCAGTCCTGAGGCGTATACCTTGATCTTCGCCGGCATCGTACTTCTCCCGGTGTTTACCTTTTTCGAATCACGAGCGAGTCATCCCCTGGTCCCATTTAAACAGATGCATCCGTCTGCCAACGTCACCCTTGGCTTCGTGATAGCCGCCTGGGCGTCTTTTGGAGTTTGGGTCTGGTACTTTACTCAGTTCATTGAGGTCTTGAGAGGATGGGGACCTTTGCTTGGAGGTGCTGCACTGGTACCGATCCTCGTGATCGGATCCGTTATTGGTTTTGCTTGCTGGCCTTTCGTAAACCACGACTTGACGGCCCAGGTGGCCATGGTGATTTCATCAATAGCTATATTAATTAGTACCGCCCTGATGGCCACAGCACCAGCCCAGCAGGCGTATTGGGTCAATACCTTTATCAGTGCCATCTTTATGGGTGTCGGTATGGTGTTGATTATCCCCCCTTCCTCGACAGTGCTTGCGCGGGACATCCCCCAAGGGCATCCTGGACTTGCGAATGGCCTCACGAACACGGTGGCAGCGTTTGCCTTCTCTGTTGGCATGGGCATGGCGGGAGCCGTGGAGATGGGAAAGAGAGACAACAACCGCGATCCACTGGGAGGATATCGAGACGCGCAGTACTTTGGCCTAGGACTCGGAGGGCTGGCCTTTATCTTGGCCCTGGGCCTTCTCTGCGCGGCATTGCTTAGGCGTCGAAGGGAATGATTTGATTTGCTGAATGGTGTTACACGAGTTGGAAGATTTGCGAGCCTATTATACCCATGAGCGAGCGTTGACAGGAGGTTTTAGTAAAGGGAAGCCCCATATACATATGATAATCTTGCCACATAAACACACGGTACGTCAGTCAATATGGATCGTAAATAACAAGCACATGAGCCAAGTTGAAAAGGTTGCCCGTCTTTTGTTTCCTCTCTTGTCTTCTTTGTTGAATCCTCTTGTATCTGTACATACAAACTCCAATGCCGTACCATACGAACATCGCAGGATTGGGGATATAGAGCCAGCGGGGGGGAAAACCAAACCAAGCAAAGCACTTTGAGTAAATCAGAAACCGTCCAACGCCAGAGAAATACATATCAATCCCTTTACTTCTTTCTTTCCTCGCCCCTAGATCCCGGGTCTTCTCTTTCTCTTCTTCTCTTGGCAACTTTCGTGGGTCGCGTTGTACTACAGCAGCAGCAGTTTAAGGCGTTGATTTCGTCCCCTGTGATGACAGGGGGGAATTGCTGGTGTCGTCGTGAGATTACCGGCCACCTCGGCTGAAGCCTCCACGTCCGCGACCACCACCGCTGCCGCCTCGAGAGAAGCCTCCACTGCCTCCGCGACCACCTCCACCTCCACGGCCGCCGCCGAAGCCGCCACGGCCACCGCCCCGAGAGAAACCACCGCTACCGCCTCGGCCTCCGCCAAAGCCTCCGCGACCACCTCCACGAGCACCAAAGCCGCCCCGGCCGCCACCGCGGGCACCACCACGACCACCGCCAGCGCGCTTGACCTTGGGAGCGCCAGGCGGGGGCTTGGGCTTGGGGAGGAACTTGTCGAGGGGCAGGAGCTTCTCGGAGCCAATGTAGAACTTGTCGCCCTCCTTGAACGAAGTGGCCTGGATGCCCTCTGTGGGCTTGATGGTGAAGAAGACCTGGTTGATGGGGCCGAGGACCTCGTCGACCTTGCCGACGGCCGTCTTGTTCTCGAGGAAGATCTGGGCGTTGAAGTGGGGGACCTTTGGGTTGATGGACTCGCAGACCATTTCGCCCTCGCAGGCGTGCATGAACTTGCCCATTTCTGGCCGTGTTAATTGACAGTCAGTCAGAGGGAGAGCGTGGTCGACCTACCAAGGATTTGAGCAGGAGGGCCCATGTCTCGCTGCTGGAAGCCACCGCGGCCTAACACATGTCCACGTTAGCACTCTTTCTTGCAATCATCTAATGATGCCAACAGCTCCGACATTCGACGCATGTCGCAACCTCAACTCTCGTCCTGAAGCTTATCCCACTCGATCTACAAACCCAGCCTCTAGCAGGAATAGACGAAAAAAAAAAAAAAACAGACGTACCACCGCCACGGCCTCCAAATCCACTACCGCCTCGACCTCGCGAACCGCCTCGGAAAGACATGGTTATCGTGACGCGCGTTTGTCGCCAATTGGAGATTTCTAGAGAAACGAGAATTCGCGATTCGACCGCTTCGATTCGTTGGTGCTGATTGTCTTTTGCTGGGGAAGCGCTTCTGCCCGCAGCTGTCGTTGTGTGGTCGGTCGGTCGTGTTTGGTCGTCGGATCGAATGCTTCAACTTTTTTTTTTCTCGTGTGAAATTTGCAGAGAAAGTGTCCACCCAAGATCTAGCTGGAGCTTGCTCGAAGCGCCCCGATTGGTTGACAAAAGCGGGACGGAATATCTGTTCAACCGGCATAATGCATAATGCATAATGCAGGTAGATACTGATTACTACCTGTTATGTCTTGTTGCATATTGGAATACTGTGATAGTTGAATCTATATCATGTTGAAAGCCCCAGGCTGAAGCTGCAGGACTGAATGTCCCTTTAACTGTAGGGCACTATGATAATCTCACTGTTCGAACACGTGGATAATATGTGCAAATTCATTCATCTCATAGCCATTCACGTCTTCACTTTCAACTCAATTGCAATACACTAAAGTCATCTTGCCAATCCAGATGAATAATACATCGCGCTGTTCAACCCAAACGAGGGATACGACCGACATCCTTGATAGTCAACGCCAGCCACTAGCCATGATCTAATGACTACACACTTGCTATCCCTATCCATTCTCCAGAACCGACCTTTCTTTGTCCGACTAATCAAAAAAATAAAAATAAGCAAAAAGAAAATAGTACTGAAGCTCTGACACACAAGACACACCAAACCATTGTACTCCACCTTAAGCCTGTGTGCTCTTAGGATAACCTCCGGGGATGTGCAGGTTCGAGATAGTGTTATGGCTCTCGGATCGGTTGCCCGACGGACGAATTGGTGTAGGGGCATCATCCTCGTCATCTGTTTGCAGCAGGATAGAGTCACGCTCCGTATACACTGATTCAGCCTTCTGGGTTGATTGGTGAGGCTGCTGAGTCGCACCATCTAGCCTAGGAAATCCTTCCCCCACTGTTGTCATGGTGTAGTTGTTGGTCTTGATACCACCGTTGGCATGGCCGTCCCAGCTGGGTTGTTGGTCATATGGTGTAGGGTTCTCGTACGAGGCCTGTTGATAGCTTCCCCCAACTGTATATCCGCCATACGGCTCATCCCGCGGCTCCATGGTGTAGTTATTGGGCTGTTCGTTATAGGCGCGTTGTTCAGTATTGGCGAAATTGTCATCACGCTCATCCTTACCCTGCGACATCATAACAGGAACAAAAGTTCCATCACGCTGTCGATCAACATAGTCAGATAGTTGTACCGGATGCTGCTGGTGCTGCTGGAAAGGTGCCTGCTCAACAGGAGTATGGTGTACCGGCTCGCTAGTATAGGGGTTCACCCCATCGTAGTGTGCCTTTTGGCTAGCAATAGCACCATTTGAGGGCATCTCATCCATGGGTGTCTGGTGAACAGCTCCATAACCCAGGTGGTTCTCCCGATTTTGCTCCGAGTCTCCAGCCGCCGCACCTGAAAAGGCACCCGTGACAATCGGTGGTACAGCGGGTTCTTTGTTGTCCTGGAAGCCAGAACTTACACTAGAAGGCGAATGAGGGGCCTGTAAGCCACGTTGCGCATTGACTTGGATATCAGATGGGAACCGCCCACCTGCTTGAGATCGCCGAGCTGCCGCGTCGTGTTGCCTTGGTCCCGGGTTGGTATATGACTCGGTATCGGCCGTGAAAGGCTCCTCGTCTTCATCGTCGACCAGTCCATCGCTACTAACTGATCTTCGGGATGACCGACTAAGGCTCCTTGAATGGCTGCGCACAAACTGGCTTCGCTCCTCGGGAGTCTTCTCGGTAAGTGCCTTGATGTCTTCATACCACGCCATCATGGTGTCGTGGCTTTCGGCACGAAAGACCCAGGTGTGTCCGCGGTGCATACCGCCCGTTTGACGACCCTTCAGAATAAACTTGTTCGAGGAGCCTCCTTCGTTCGAATGAGATCCTACTTTTTGTTCTGGAAGATAGAGAGACATAATGGGGGCTTGCGCCTTATCCGCTGATTTAAACTCGTGAAGATGCGTAGCAGAAAGTACATACCTGGTGCGATATGTTAGCTTCAATCATGCTGTTGTACTGACAGAGACTTACCAGCCGGCTGTGTAGCTCTTTAGGTACTTGCTCTTGCGCTCCAGCAATCCGGCTCGAATCTCCTGGGCTGCCTCGTGGTCTTGTCCGGGATAGTGAATCTGGTCCGCTGTCCTGAGAGGAATAGTCGGGTCCACAAACTTGTCATCGTGGGTCACAAAGTGCATCCATTCATGATCCTTGGGCATGGCAATGGGGCCATCCCTCAACTCGCCGACAAGGTGGTATGAGTTGTCGGCTTCGCGCTTGAGAATACCAGCATAGGCATTGTAGGCCTTTTGAATCTCTCCAACTACAATTGCTTCCAGCTCCCGCCCGGAGTTTTCCAGATTGAGATAGGCCTGGTGCAGGTAGTTTTCCTCGTCAAGCTGACGCTCCACTTGACGATCGACAGCCAAGCGTAGCAAGTATGGGTCTTGCTTGCCGGTCGTTAATGATTCGTCCAACTCATTTCGCCCCAAGACGTCGCTGAGAGTTTTGACAGCCTTGCGCGTGTGATCCATCTCCTTGTCAACTGAATTCTTGAAGTCGCCTGACAAGTTCTTGATTTCTTTGATCTTCTGTTGAAGATCGCTGCGCAACCCAGTCAGCGCGAGAATCACATCCTCCTCAATATCCTTGGCCTTGTTCGCTTCCAGGATGGCATTCTTGTTATACACTCGCAAGAATTGAAGGGCATCATCAATGCCAGCCGACTGAAGGAAACCGGGTGGTGTGGTAATGTTGTTGGAAACATTGGCGAGCTTAAGAAGCGACTTGGAGCGCTGCTCATAGTGTGCTTGAATCTCGCGAAAGTATGCGATGAGATCCTTGAGCACCTTTCTCCAGTTTTGAAATCGGTTCGAGAGGGTATCGGTTGGGTTGCCCGACGTAGGGACTGGACAATGAAAAGCACTGTGCCCCTCATCTGGGTCTGATGCAGATTGCAAGGCAAGGCTTTTAACGCTTCCAGCTCTCATACTGCGACGACTGCCGCTACGTTTAAGGCTCCCATTGCGGCGCATTGAGTTCTTTTTCTTAAGGGTGTTCTGACGAGCTGGCAGTTGCTGGTCATCGCCAGTGACGAAGCTGTGTAAAGAGTTGCTGCGCTGCATGTTGGCGCCGTTTGGAGGAGAATCAAGGAGGACAGATGGTCCGCGTTGTGCCGCACCCCATTCCTCAGTGAAACGACCGACTTGATGCGACTGAGGCTGCGGCTGCGGTGCGTGGAGCGAATTCGAGAGATGGTAGTTGTCGTCGTATTGAGGACGCAACTGTGTATGTGTGTTTGCAGTGGTATTCACTGCGGTTGCACGCTGATGAGAAGCCGACGATGATTCAGGAGAAGAATCGCGTCCGTAAGAGTAGGAATAAGCGGGATGTTGTGGAAATGACGAATGTTGAGACTGATGGGGATGCGAAGGAGGTAGATCCATGGCGGAGGTGGCGCTGATATTTCTCCTGCTGCTAGGTAGGGTGGTCTAAACTAGCAAGCAAGGCCAGGATCTGTGGAGGAGCAAGAGAACGACGGAATGGACCACGAGGAGGAGCTGGGACCGAGACAGAAGGGAGAGCAGCCGGAACTTTGAACCTAGAACCTAGAGAGTCAGTGATGGCGCCGAGCGGAGGGTACGTAGTGCGGAGCAAGCAAGGTCGGCTTGGTTGCTGGGCGAGCTGTGCTGGAGAATCAGGGTGTAGAGTTGCAAGATCAAGGGCGGGCGGGATGATGATGGTGTTGACGCAATGGGCGCACACTGACCGCTGGCAGGACGCCAACAGATGGCCGCTAGAATCTAATTGGAGACCGTTCGAGTCCAAAGCGTGAGACTAGTGCTTCTGAAGCCCACCTTGAGCAGTTTGTGGTGGAGGAACTTTCTGAGACAATAATGATGGCGAATCGACGACGGCGAATCTTGGTTTGCTTGGTGATGTTTTAGAAGACTCGGATGCAGTTCTAGGTGGAGTCGAGAAGTGAGAGTCGGCGGGTAATAGACTGGAGATCAATCAGATCCGTCGCCGATAAGTTGGAGCAGAGGGGACAATATGCGAAGAACAAAATCACCTATTTGTAACCTCAGTTTAGCGTTGCAGTGTATCTATGAGTGGATATCAAGATGTACTGTAGCTGAAGTCAACCGAGTCAATAATAAAGACTCAAAGGGAATTGGGCCTGGGCGCTTGTTTTGTTTGAGCGGTACGTATGATGTTTAGTGACATGTATGATATTCAGCGCGTGTTTGTTTGGGAAATGGATAGATGATGCAGGTGAGGGCTCAGAGAAGGGGGGGGCGTTCACTTGGGTTCCTTTCCGTCGCACGCCAAGAGCTCACGGGCACTTACACTAAATGGGTCCATGCATGGATTAATTGGCGGTACTTTCTGAGTACTTGAGTAAGACCACATCGAGACCCCTAATTCTGTGTCTCTCTGCGTTATCATCCACTGGAAGCAAGATTGAATTTAGCCTGCCAAAAGTACTCCTAGGTACAATCCATCTGCGCAATGGGCAGCTCAGCTGCTTGCAGCCAGTTTTTGTAGCGTTCTTCCCCCCACCTCCACTTTCAGTAATGACGTCGATAGACGCCACTCAAAGGGTCCATCCCTTTTGATCTTGGTTTGGTGATGGCCTCAACCTAAAGCTGCAACCCGACGACGATCGTCATATTCCCCAGGCTCTCTGCTCTCCTCAGTCTCGGCTGTATCCACTCTGCCACTATCCGGTCGAAGGCTGAGATCCGCTTCGGCATCGCCGTCTCCCGGATCTGACTTGTTGTTTCGGTGTTTCGTCGAGGTCCATCCTAATCTTGAATATCCCGAGTTAGCTGATCTTGGCTCCCTCTGGGTCTGATATGGATACGAATGCCAGAAAAGGACAAGTTTGTCGACAAGAGACTGACAAGGTTACTCGGAAGAGTGACACAACTGTTAGACTAATCTCTTGATTCTTTGGCAACAGTGCGTTACACAATTTACTCAATGATGCCATCGTCACATGTCATTGCCAAACATCGATATTCCAATTATCCTTCTCTGTATGCGAAATCCTAACTCTTCTCTTGATAGGTACTGTACACGGTATGTAGTACGCTGAAAGACTTAGTCCGGGCTACTTACAATTTCTCTCAAACAATCCGAAACGCCGTGCCTAATGCTTTGTGTCCAGCCAAGTGAAAGCTCCACAAACGCCATCATTAAAAAAAAAAAAAAACCAAATGCCTCATCTAGTCCACAGGGGTGACGATGGTCACTGGTGCTCTCCTCTCTTGGGCAAGTTGCTGTTTAAAGTTCGTAGCTCAGTCGATTTATATTAAGCTTCCTGTTTTGAAACCGTTTCCTGAATGGGGTCTGTAGGAGGCTTCTCAACCGTCTTCATCCGTCCCCATCGCCTCGGCGGCGGCGCCTTTGGAGGTGTCTTCTTCTGCCCTCCATTGACAAACTTTTGCGCAAACGGGACTCCATGGCGATGCTTCGGCACCTCTGGAAGAGGCTTCTTGGGCCTGGTAGCCATCGTGGCACCGGTCTCTGCTGTGTCAGCGTCGGCCCCATCGCCTGAACGACTTGGTGTCTGCACTCCCGGCTTCTCCTTAACTGCCGCGACGTCGCTTACGCTGACACTACTCGCCGTCTGCGAACGTGACAGACTAATGCCCAAGAATCTACGGGCGATTTCCGCTTCACCAGATCCAACTACTGGCGACTGCGCTTCATCAATCCATTTGACCTTGGATACACGATCGACCAATCGAAGAGTTGTGTCATCCGCTGGAGCAAAATGCACGTTTTGTGAGCCTCGCAGTATATTCAGCACGCGAATAATCTCGTCCTGCTTGTAGTGCGGTGGTTGGCTGAGCTGTGTGTGCGCCAGCAGTGGGTATAGTACTCGGAGGTAGGTGTGTCTCAAGGACATCTTTTCATCTGGCAGGTCCATCAAGTTCCTAATAATAACGTCCAAGAGCACCCTCAAGTCATTTGTGTAAAAATACTCATAGGTTGCCTTGTTTGTGAACAGCAGATACAGAAGCTTCAGAATGAGCAGCTGTAGTGATGTCTCCGTTTCTCGGTTCAAGAGTAGAATAATATTCTCGCCAAATGTTCGAAACGACGCCCCGTGAAGACTCAGGCACTTAACAATTCTGTTCGTAAGGGGTGAGGTAGGAGAGGATGGATCGGCGACTTCGGTCGAGGCAAGCATATACTGTTCGTTCAAGACAAGCTGCGTCCTTGTAAGCTACCGCAATGCGTGATTGCCAAAATCAGGGCAACTTACTAAAACCCGAATAGTAGGGTAATGGTAGGGATCATGCACATCGTCAGATAACTCCTCGATCAAGGCGAAAAGGTAGTGGACGAATTCATCATCCACCATTGTCAAATCATCAACTCGAAGTCGCTCCATACGCGACATCTCGTACATGAGCTGCAACAGGAGTCGGTGGAGACGGTGATCTTGGTCTCGGCGACCATTGATCAGCTCGAGCAGGCGGGGGAAGCACGCCTCCCTCACCATGCGAGGAAACATGGTATCGTCCTGGCAACCATCGAGGAGGAGAAGGCAAACGATGGCATGCAATGGCCCCGTCTCATCTTCTTGGAGCAAGCTGTATATAATCTGAGTGCGAACGTAGTCCTTGTTGCCCTGGAACAGGTCGCTAGAGAGGAGCATTCGCGCACAAGTAACGACTTCATCTTGAGATTCGTAAAAGTTATCGCGGAGGCGTGTTGTCAAGTCTATCCAAGTACGCAGGGCATCGTCGATCGTTTCGTGGGAATCGCATTGGCTCGACACGCATTTATCAAGATCTTCGAATTCAAACGTGTCAGTCAAGTCTGCCGTAGTTCATCTCCTTGCAACGGCGCGCTGCAATTCAGGAAAACCCACTAGTCCAGAGCTGTTCCTCATCCTCCTCATAAGAGTGAGAAGCGTCTTCGAATTCTGCCATGGTCCTCGTTTCCGTATGGGTACAGGGACCAAGGCATCGGGTCCTGCTGCCGAGGCTGGTCAAGAGTGTTGTTGCACTGGGGAGAGAGGAGCAGATGACGAGCCAACTGACAATGGCTTCCGACAGTGGACGTAGACGCAGCGGTCATCTCCTGAAACGACGCAAGCAGAGTTGAAAAATATTTGAAGCCAGAGGTTGTGTCTTCAGAATTCAGGTGGCGGGGTCGAGACTCAGGGTACTCGGGTTGTTGCGAGCCGTTAGGTTAGGTCGATGTACCGTGGGCGTGACCTCATCCAGGCCTGCTCGACGCTGGCTTGGCAGACCACATATCGATGATGTGGCTGGGCAGAAAAGGTCACGATCATTAATAGCAGCACCGCCACATTTCGCTCTTACTGTAGATGGGAACGCAGCATCACAACTTACGAGGCAGGTAGTTTACTGTGGTACGGAGTACCTAATAGGTAGACGCTATTGGAATTCCAAGCTCAAAACTCCCCGAAAGGAGGTCTCAACTCATGTGCGGGTATCGCGAGCGTAAAGAAGTATTCTATGGCAACTCCGAAACACCAAAGGACGCAAAAACAAATCAAAACCAAGAGCACGATCACGCACACAGTTACGCACGTAACCGACAACCCCAACACCGAAAACGCGTTGAGGCGCTCAGTCTATGAACTCCTCTCTTCCGCCTCGTCCTCGTTCTTATTGTCATCATCGTCATAAATCTTGACTCTGCGTGCATATTCTTTAATATTGCTGACAACAAAGTCCGTGATCGTGTCACCCTTCCCGCCGGCCACACGCAACAACAGCTCGTTCAGGTTGTATCGCCCCAGAATGTCAACATGATCAGCCGTTCGGGGTCCTCCTCGCGGATTGAATCGCTCTGGCTCGTGGGGCATCTCAACTACTGTGACCTTGACGCCTGCCGGATTATAGCGCTTCATTTTCCAGCCATGGTTACACATGTAGCCTGTGCTGAGGAGGTTGACAGTGCCGTCGCCCTCGCCCATGATGACGCCGTGGTCCACATCTCCCTCGGTGTAGCCTGTATCGATGGTGATGTTGAGGTTTGTCATCAAAGGCTGGTCGGGGGATCTATAGTAATATCCTCGCTCGGTGGGTTTACCAACACCGTAGAAGCAGTAGATCTTGAAGCTCGGTGCAAGTGGCAATCGAGTCTCGAGGGGATTGATCCACTTCTTGTGGTCCAGCTCGTTGGCCTCCACCTCGGCAATGGAATGGGCAACGCCATGTGAATAACTCGCCTTGATCTGATCCTGATACCAGTCCTCGGTCGTGTTGAGCAAATAGGATAAGCCTTCCTCAATAGTAAAGTTGTGGTCCGGAGTTGTCCAGTTGGAACCGACCCTGAAGTTCAACAGAGACCCGTACGAACGATTCTGGCCTGGCAAGTCATCTGGTGCCCAGGTCAAGTTGCCCCATACGGCATTGCCGCCTATAGGCAGCATAGAAGATACGCCAGGCATGCCGCGGAATAGCTCAGCCCTTTCCTCCTTGCTCAAAAACTTTTCCAAACCGTAAATGGCAAACGGGTTCAACTGGGCCGTGTCACGCATCTCACCAGAGAGCACAGCAGACAAATCCTTGACCGCACCCAGCATGCACCCACTGATGTTGATCCAAGAATCAATATGACGCTCAACCCAATCCGGGCCACCACGGCCACCTTGCTCCGATTCCACCCAGTGAAGAAAGTAGTAAAGTACCTGGCTCCCCATGCTGTGCGATGCGAGAACAACTTTTCTGTCTTCGGTAGCCAAGGCGACTTCAATGTACGACTTGAGCCTGGTAAAGTAGCGGTCTCGCACCTCCAGATTGTGATAGGACAAGCGCCAGTCGTAAGCAGCTGTAAAAGAGTTGGTTGGGTCGTAGCCTATGGAGGCGAGGTTTTCGAAGATTTTGTTCCATATCCAATAGCCCGTGATGAAGAAATCAGTTGCGTCGAAGCCTTGAGCAGCTCGTAGCTTTACCGAGGGCGGGTCAAGACCCGTCCTTTTGTCGAGCATGACATGTTTCTTCCAGCCCTCTTTGTCCATGACCAAAGCCTTCATCATGGTCCAACTGCCCCAAAGTCGCTTGCGGAAATATGCTTTTGAGATGTTGGCGGTTCCCCACGACTCGAGCCCGGTCGAGATGACACCAGGTATCATGATCATAGGATGGTACGCTTCCAGGCCTTCAGATCGAGCTTTGATGCCGACAGAGAAGGGCTCATATGATTCTGCAAAGTCGCGCTCGCCTTGCATAAGATCACGCATATCCTTGACCAAGCCAGCAGGCAGCGCATCTAGCAGGCTGTCCATGGATAGGTCGGAAAACTCGGGAAGATCGATAAGGTCATTGCTTGACGCAAAGAAGCCAGCGGCTATTATTCCAAACAAGCTGCCGAGAAAGAAGATAAAGGTATTGCGTCGTTTTCGGGTCTTTGGAACGACATGCTCAACGACATGGACGTGGGTGGCTGGATGAGGTGCTGGGCTGTCCTCCTTCGAACTATCGTCGCTCTCGGAATTCTTTGCATGATCAACATTTCGTCGTCGCAAAGTGGTCGCCATGGTGTCGACTGAATAACGGGCCCCCGGGAGCCGCCGTCGGGTTCAGTCTCTGGATGGGAGAAGAGAGATGCTCGGGAAGTCTGGAAATTGCTGTGAGTCTAATAAGAATGATTGGACGCAGCTATGACGCCCATGTGGGCGCGTGCTTGAAACAAAAAACCGGGGTCAAAGCACAAGGTGTATGGAATGTCAGCGGAGGTACGGACAATATATATATATATATCTACACGGCCTGGCTGTGAAGACAGGTAGGTAGTCTTAAGAGAAGGGAGTTGCCGAGATTGAAGTGCCATGATATGCATTAAAGTCAATGCCAAGGTGGAGATTAAAAATTATATAATTAGATACTATAAAAGTTGCGCCCATGTGAGAATTACGTCCATCACATGAAAAAATGTCAAGACACAAACAACGAGGGGGAGCCCCTCACTTAAAGAGCTCGCGTCTGGGTGCAATGTAAATACCCAAATCTATTTGCCAACCTAACCTCAGGTGCCTAATCTCGAGATCTTCACACCCTCTTTGTGAGCTATGACTCTTATCGATCTAAACGTCTCCTTCCATCTGGATCCTACCCCTCACTCTTATTGGCACTCACCGATACCGGGCTGAGCTCCATTTCTGCGTGCCCCTCTTTGGATGCCAAAAGTCAAGATCTTGTTTTAAACCTTCAGATACGTCTGAGAAGTCTCACTCAACTTCCCGGCCAACCCCAACTCTACTCAACACAATTGCATCCCTTGTTCAAGTTACGACACAGTCCAGGGCCCTAGACTAGATTCCTACATCATCACCAGCCTGGTCCTGCTTGCCCACTGTTGAAACAGTTTACTCCCATGGCCCTGAACAACAAAATCAACAACCTCCCCGGCGAATTACGCTACGTCCAATACGAACACGCTCTCGAAGCTCAGTATTTACCAGCTATCAGGGCACTCATCTCAAAGGACTTGAGTGAGCCCTATAGCATCTATGTCTACCGCTACTTTTTGTGCCAGTGGGCGCATCTCTGCTTCATGGTTCGACCTGCCTATCTTCTCAACATAAAACTTGAGATATCTGACTAACCTTGCAGGCCCTGAACCCAGCCGATTCATCCCTCATCGGCGTCATCGTGTGCAAGCTGGAAGTCCACGCGTCGCACTCAAACCCCACTCGGCGAGGCTACATCGCCATGCTGGCCGTTGCTTCCGATTTCCGTGGCCATGGCATTGCCACGACCCTCGTCAAAAAGGCTATTGATGCTATGACAAAGCGCAACGCCGACGAGATTGTGCTCGAGACCGAAGAGACGAATGTTGCCGCCATGCGATTGTACGAGCAGCTTGGCTTTCTACGCACCAAGAAACTGCACCGCTACTATCTGAACGGAAACAGCGCGTATCGGCTTGTCCTACCGCTCAAGTACATCGATCTTGATGCTGGCTCCAACGACCTCGAGATCATCGACGTTTGATTGTCACGAATTTTACGAGGCATGACCTATCTATCTACTGGTTTATAGCGGGCTTGCGGCGTTTTGACAGGCTTGGTTTACAAAGATTTATCATTGATGGTGGGCATTGGTGGAAGGGTCAGCGATGGCATTTGAGCATGGTATAGAACATCATTGTCGTGGTTATAGCTGGTGTTTGGTCTCTTGGGTATGATGCTTGATGAAATGATTTTGTTTTGCCCTTTATACACTATGTACCCTGATTCTGGTTTTCATATGCGGTGGGATATACTTTCTTGCCATTCCCCCCCCACGACTGGATGAGTCATATATTTGTGTATCGTCAAGTCTGGAAGATGTCGGATGATTTATAGATCGACGCTTTCAGCCCCCAGGGATCACCGGATGATATCCCTATGTACGTATATGCGTCTATCGACCCGTGTCAGCCTCACTTTTCTCACAGCAGACACCTCGCAGTCCCCCATGACTCACCTGGCTTATAGTAAATCGGCCTCCCTCGGGTCTCAACTAATCTGAGCTCTCGCAGCTTCTGAAGAACCCTGCCAACATCGACCTTGTCTGCGAAGTCGGTCGTGTAGACGCAAATGAGTCGGTCTTTGCGAGAGTCCCCATCGACTGGCCGGGGTGCCACCTTTGCGGCAATACCAAGCTCGTTGTTCGCGGTCGCTTTGGCTACGATCTCCCATACGTCGTTTACTTCTGCCGGCGAGCAGAAAAGCATCCACTACTGGAGTCAGCCAAATCACGACGCAGGTTTCTTCTAATACGTACCTTGCCAGCTCGGACTTTGGCGGCGTGTGCCAGGTTCAGTATGTCCTCCGAGGCCTGCCTCTTTTCCCTGTTCATCTCTCGCTCTTGAGTTGACAAGACCTTGTTGCTTTTCTTGATGCCTTCGTTGAACTTGGCAACAAGCTCCAGTCTCTCGAGACCAGCTTCCATCACAAGCGCTGTCTTGCTGCCTTCCTCTTCAGGAGCCTCGTCTTCGTTGCCCCTGCTGAGCTGATTCTGTGCCATGGACTTGTCTAGACGGGGGATATATGGATTGCAGATAAAAATCCAGGGTGTGTCCTCTGTGATATCTGTCGTCTTGGGCGGCAAACGGGCTAGGAACTCATCTACGGTCTCAGTGAGCTGCCACGCATAGTGAACTCCAGCGTAGGGGTTGTGAAGGTGTGATGTGTCGGCGATGATGTTTTTGCGAGGCAGTGGACGTCCTGCATTCTGCTGATGCTGGAGTATCCAGCTCTCAACGTCAAAGTCTTGTACACGGCGGTTGAGGTCCATTACTGTCTCGTCGTCCCCTAAACTGCGTAAGCCGACGTGGAATCTGATGGAGCGGTAGATTATACCATAGAAATCAGAATCATCAGAGAATTCCATGGTGTCGATATGGGAAAATGTTGAGCAAAATGTAATTGGATGACACAAAGAAGCGTGATGACAATCAAGGCTGATGCTCCCGCCAACCTCTTGCGTGCGCGAAAGGACGCAAGATACAGACTGTACAAACTTGAAAGGAGTAGAAAAAGAAAGGCTTCGGTGCCAAAGAACGGAATAGAAGTCTACTCGAAAGACTTGTGAAAGAGAAAAGATTCATGAAACACTGCTTGTTGACGTGAGGAGATGAATAACCCAGCAAGGAGGGGAGCGGCAGAAGCAAGTTCGCGTTGTTGATGAAGCGCTAGTCCGGCAGTTGAACTGCAAGTTCTTACACACGCCACAACTGAAATATTGCTTCAAAAATGCATCAATTGGTGAAAACAAAAGAATGCGAGCATGATGGACTATTTACAGCTCAGAAACACGTCTTCGTTAGCTTATCAGCCAGCACGTTTCTTGCATCTTGTAAACCCGACCTGGAGTTTAGGCACCCTAAGGACGGGCGGCAAGCCACCCGCTTGCCCCGCCGTTTGTCGTTAATTTGCTTGTTTTTTGCTTGAATAAAAAAACCCTGCTATTTTGATATCTGTTATCAAACAAGAAGATACCCAATGGACGAATCAGAAATCATCTCGTCAAAAGTTTCTCTCACTTTGGAGCTTCCTCCTAGTTGCGTCCAATTTTGCCCGGCGCATCCTGAGCTGTTTGTGGTGGGCACTTACAACCTCCAAGGAGATGAGCAAGAGGGTAAGGATGAAGGTGATGAATATGATGATGGCGCTGCAGCGACGTCCAAAACACCCCAAAGCCGCAACGGAAGTTTGTTAGTCTTTAAAGTCGACGGAAACCAGCTGTAAGTCTTGTTTGTTATTTACCATTACCATCGTGGTTGAAGCTTACAGAGAGACAAGTCGTCTCGTTCAAACTGTCTCGCAACCATCAGCCATCTTGGATCTTCGCTTTCACCCCTCCAAAGGTCTAGAAGATATTCTGGCCGTGGTATCGAGTACCGGAACACTGGCTGTGTTCAAGTTGGAACCCTCCCAGAATCCTTCATCGCCGCTTCAGCATATCTCGACAAGCAGATGTGAGGATATCGGAGAAGATGTCTTGTTTCTGCAATGCAATTGGCACCCTGAGAATCCTGATTTGATTGGTATTACGACCTCGACAAGCTCTGCGCGGGTGCTGCGCTTGGACAAGGAGTTTCGCGTGACTCAGCAGTATGCGGATCTGAATATTTCCAATTCGCTCGAGGCTTGGTGTATCGCCTTTTCCCCAGGAACACCTGAATCGAGTCAAGGCAAGGCCCAAGTTACAGCCTACTGCGGCGGAGATGATTCTATACTTCGCTACACTTCTTGTATTTGGTATCCAGACGACCCTGAATCTCTATGCGAGGAGCCTTATTCACCTGCCACTATCAAAGGGACACACAATGCAGGCGTCACCGCAATTCTCCCACTTCCTTTGTTCATGAAGGACCGTGGAAGGGTGGTTGTGACGGGTAGCTATGACGACCATCTGCGCGTTTTTATCATACATGATTTACACGAAACTTATGGAATGAAAAAGGTTCAGCTAGCGTTGGAAGAGAATATGGGAGGAGGGGTCTGGCGGTTAGATCTGGTCAAGATCCAAGAGAGCGCGGAGTCTACTCAAGTGCGAATCCTCGCTTCATGCATGCACGCAGGCGCCAGGCTTATCGAGCTGGAGGTCGTCCAAGAGAAGGAGTGGACCTGCAGGGTTCTGGCGAGGTTTGAGGAACATAAGAGTATGAATTATGGAAGTGATTTCATGCGAGAAGATGAAGTAGGGACGAGGCTACGATGCGTGTCGACGAGCTTTTACGATAAGCTTCTTTGTCTATGGGAATACGAGCCATGATAGATGCAGTCATCTCGAAGAGTCTTTATGCCCCATCTCATAGATTTTACAATTACATGCAACCGCAGCTGATAACAGCTCCTTGACAAACAACTCCACCCTGCAACTGGGCAATAACACGACGATCTTCAGCCCCCTGTTGGAGAGTGACGCGGGGTCTGTTGGCTAGAGTTGGGCTGAGAGTCAAACCAATATTGTTCTCCAGATCAGCCTTGCAGATAGTTTCAAGGTCCCCTGCAAGACAGGACGTTTAATGGTCTGGAGACAAAGGACCCCAACGATAACTGGACCCTATTTAGGGTGACACGACGGCCGTGCATGCAGAGCTTGGTTCCATACCTGCTGAAGAAATAGAAATACCTGAGTAGACGTGGGTATATATAAGAGGATGAAAATGTGCTGTGAATAAAAGATGAGTTGTTCAACCGTATATAGTAAGCAAACCACACTTTTGGTTTATACCTACTTTCTTTGTCTTCCAAAGTCTCCTGATGCGTCATCAGAAGCGCTTCCCTTTATCAAAGTCTGGGTACGTGCAAGGTGAATTGTTTCACCCATCAATGCCCCGCTGCCACTGGTCTACAGTAGGTCCTAGCACGGGTCGCTCTTAGCCCCGTCAGCCTGAGAGAGCCTTGAGTTTTAGCCCAACACTTCTTCTCTCAGACTCAGCAGAGCAACCACTTCCATCTCCGAGAGCAGCTTGATACTTTAACAGTCTCTTTTTCCTCTTCTTCACCGCCTTCACCCTTACAGTCTACTTTTCTATCTGCCTCTAGCCAACCCAAGTCACTTCCAAAAATTGCATCTTCTAATTGCTTGCCTATCTCTTATTTGCTTCCTCTCCAAGGCCCTCCCACATCAACTTCCGTCGCAAACGAATCCTCCAACGTGAACAGCAAACAGCAAATACGGAACCATCCTTGCGATCTCCCTCCTCCCATGGCTTTTGCCTAGAAAACCGCGCGTGACCGAGTTCGCCTAAAAGAGTAGAACAAGCACTTCTGCCTCTGCTCTCCTGTGATTCCTATCCTCGCAAACGTCCCATCGCTCGCCAACACGAGATAACGATATGGCGGCCAACGGTAACTCGATGCCGTCGGTAGGCCCTGGTAGTGATTCTGAGGTTCTCAACAAGATACATCAAGCTCTCGAGGTCGTCCATAGCCCATTCTCGACCAACGATGGCCGTAGGCAAGCCCAGTCCTTCCTTGAGGAGGTCAAAGATATCCCTGAAGCGCCCATGCAAGGCTACAACCTCGCTTCCGACAAAGCGCAATCACCCGTTGTCCGACACTACGCCCTCTCGCTACTCGAGCATGCGATTCGATACCGATGGTCATCTTACACCTTGGAACAGACCGATGCTGTGCGGCAATGGGTCCTGCGCCTCGGCCAGGACGTCGCAAAGGAAGATCCAGCCTACCTAAGGAACAAGACGGCTCAGCTTTGGGTTGAGGTAGCGAAGAGATGTTGGGGCGCCGAATGGATGGACATGGACTCCATGCTCTACCAATTGTGGGAGATTCCCGATTCTTCAGTCCACAAAGAGCTTGTCATGTTTGTCCTCGAGAACCTCTCTGATGAAGTGTTCACGGGCGATGACTCGGTGGTCGCTATGCGGGAAGGTGTCCTTAGTAAGGCCTGTGTCGAGATCTTCACTCCCACTGCAGTGTTGATCGAGGCCTTTCCCAACCGACAACCTGGTCCGCCCGTGCGATATGGGGATGATGGCTGGCTTACCCGGTTGTCTGCGTTCCTGGATTATTGCTTAAACTCGGCGCCCAAGGATAACGACGATGTCAAGCTATGCGTACTCAAGGGCTTATCTGTTTTCCTATCACTTATGCCCTGGGCCATCCCCAAGGCGGTATCATCTGCGCGTTGTGTCGAGGTTATGTGTGCAGGTCTGGCCTCACCGCAGGTCGCCATTCAGAAGGTAACAGCCGCTCCAGATCGGGAAACATAAAGAATGTATATTAACGACGCTTTAGGCTTCTCTTGAAGCTCTCCATGCGCTATACTGCAGAACCAACTTTTCGGACGACGAGTTTCGAGAGTTGGTTGCTCCAATGTACAGCCGCGCCTCAATCGACTTGTGTAAGCGACTTTTTGAGTGGTCTGCTGTAGACCCAGAGGACATTGATGAGGACAAGTATCAGACCCTGAAGAAGCTATCAGAGGTGTGTTGAATAGTGCATCACGCCAAAACCACGCTAACAGGTTGTCCTAGATGCTTTCATGTCTCGGAGACTACTTTGACAGGAAGTTCTCCAAACTACCAGCTGAGGTTGCCAAGGATGATTTCTTACAGCTTTTGATCCAGGTGGTGCAACACCAGAGCTTGATGATATCCATTCCAGTTCTTGTGACATGGACGCGGCTGCTCAGCAATCGCTTGATTGGCCCCAGCGAGCATGTTTCTGCGCTGATTCCGCCTCTTTTGGAGATATGCAGTTCGAGACTGGTTCGATATGAGAATCTGCCGGACGACACACAGGAGCCAACTTTTCTGTATCTTATGGAAGATACAGACACAATCCCCGAGCGACATGCTTTCCTGGGCAATTATCGTCGATACAGTTCTCAGGTTGTCGAGGCTGTTGTACAATTGAAGCTGATCGACGCGATTTCACACATCCTCGGCCGGACAGAGGACTTGTTACAGCATCTTTATGATGGACAACCTCCATTAGACAAGCAGAATTACTCCAAGCATTCCATGCCAGTGCTACGTGTCGACGCCCAGTTTACGGTCATTGAAGCGACTCTAAAGGGTTATTCTAAATGGCGCAAACACCGACCTGAAAAGCATCAGCAACAGGGACCAGAGATCGAGGCGCACTTGGAGTCGTGGTGTAACAAGCTTTTGGAGATGAGCTTTGAGGATCCCATGATCAGAAAACGTACTCTGCAATTGCTTGTCTACTTCTCGACAACTGCGCTCAACAAGAACGCCACATTTATGCTAAAGGTCCTGGAGCACATCTTGCTGACGTGGCCGGCTCTACAACCAGAAAATAGGGCCTTCAATGATGCCATCAAGGATTTGCAAGGTGAGAGCATGGTTGAGCTGCAGCGGTTGGCCTCGGAAATGCCGGACCATCTTTTGGTAAGTTGACTGGATATCGATTTGGAGACACACGCTGATAGATTCTCAGGGCGTGTATGATCAAATCGAGAACAAGGTGAATGAAATGATGTCGTCTGGGTCACTCGATGAGAAGCGCTCTATTGCATACAAGAGCTTCCTTTTCATCATTATGTAAGTACAAGATATCGTCTACATATATCAGCAATTGCTAAGAAGCCAACAGTCACCGAGCTACGAGCGTTGATGCTCAGGCCAAGATTCAAAAGCTGCGCGAATTTATCGATCCCGTCAAGGCCCAGTGGCAGAACGAGAATGTTCGGAATTCTCTCAAGTCGTACGCCAGTTTCTGCGAGCTATTAGGGCTGGACAAGGCCCAAAACTACATGGCGAGCCGGAGAGCACACGAAATTCAGGACTGGGGCTCACGCGAACTCGACACTGAAGGTCTGGCTCTTCAGAATGAGCTTGAGGAGCGGCTGAAGCTTCTTCCACTTCGATCTACCAAGAGTTTCTTAGCATTCTCGGTTGAGAGACTTGACAAATCCTCAGATGCGTTCAAGGCTTCCTATGCCCTATGGCAAGAAGGCTTCTCTAGCATCCTAGCCGATCTTCTTGAGTTTCTAAGCTTTGCGCATGCATCGCATAATCCTGACAGCTGGGCTGGCTTGCCTATCGAGATGCGGTCGACGGTGAACCGAATCCTCAGTGATCGGTTTTGGCAAGCCGGAATTTCCGAAGGAAGTAAGGATGACTTCTATGCTCGGGTTGTGGATAAAAAGAACACGATAGAAGGTCTTGCATCGACTATCCGCGGATCGGTTCGATTCGTTCGCGAAACCGCTTATGCTATCATCTACTGCATGAGTCGCTTGGAAAGGCAATTCTATGGGTTTGAGGGACTCTCTGCACCCCTTTCCAAGGCTCTCTTTGCCGACTCCGTCTGGCTATCTACACATCAACAGAGCAACCTACTTAATCTGGTCAGATACTTGGTTGACGACTGCCCCGTTGATTGCCGAGAGCATTTCCTCCCACAGCTGCTGGCTTCATGCTTCCAGCAGATGGACTCCAAGATCAATGGCGAGTGGGACAGGATGCAACACCAACAGGAGATTGCTGCGGACGGTGAGGCCGGACTCAAAGAGGAGATGAAGGCTGAGAGCATTCTGCGGCAAGTAACCTATACCGCGGTATTGATGGTGGCCGACTTCCTCGACCCGACAAAGCCCAGTAAGCATCAGAAACGCCTCGTCTTTCAAAATAACCGAGCTAACAACTTCATAGATGGGCGAATAGAGGAGGGGGGTGATGAAGTAGAGTCTAGCGAAGCAAAGAACTACCCAAGTCTTCGACGATTCTGTCTCGCCCACCAGGAGACAGTGGTGCCACTGCTTGTTTTCTGTACTCACGGGATCCGAATGCGAGATACACGGTGCTGCAGCATGATTCTGCGATTGTTTGTATCGCTGGTTCCTGAGTTCCACATCGTGGATGGCCAACTGCCCAAGGATGTGCTACAGAGTCCACTGGACGGGCAGATTGCTGGAGATAAGTTCCCCATCCCGTCTTCAATCTCGTCGGCTATCCGGGAATACATCTCGACCGATGTTCTCAAAGCCTGCATTACGTCGTTCCATGAGCCGTACTTTGTGGAACTCCAAAAGGAGCTGGCTGCACTGATGGCGGCTATTGTTGTCTACTATAGCCCGATCACTTCGACCCCCAGGGACGTGCTGCTGTCGTTGCCCAACGTGAATCCGACAGACCTGGACCTACTTTCAACGTACATGGCCAAGCCCGGTGCGCACACGCGCCAGCAACGCGCTCTTGTACTGGATCTTCTCAAAGACCTCAAAGGAGTAAGCGTGTCCGAGATGGGTAAACTTCCTAAAAGCAGCGTGTTTGGTGGTTCCAGCCGCAAGAGGGGCGGTCGAACCAAGATGGCCCAGCAATTCATGAGTGAGCCGCCAGCAGGACAAAATTCGACGAGAGGGGGTATGGATGTGACCAGAAAGGGAACGCCGGATGGACTAGAGAGCGTTTCGAACTTGTTTGAGGGGTAGAGTGCCCGCAGAGGAGTATCTTCTGACCTTGGAATTGCTGCTGCAAAGGGTCGCAGATGGATGTTGAAGAAGAAGAAAATGGGGCACGTTGCTTGGATGGGACCCGTTGACAGAAAAGGATTGAGCAATCGTAGCCGAGTCTAATTGCTTTTGTAGTTGCTAGGTGGTGTAATAGACAGATGCGCGTGGTTAGGAGCACTAGACATGGCAGAACTGGGAAACTGGGATAGGTCATTAGGAGTATTTAGAGCGAGCATAGGTTAGGTTAGGTTAGGTTAGGATGGGAATTGATGCAAATTGTTTGGAACAAGTGAGTGTATGAGGATAGGCATTAGTATCATGGTCATGGCTTTAAAACATGATTGTTACGAGATGACATGAATGCCAGTACAGCAAGCATCCCACATGAGTAGTAATCTGCCTAATTCCCGAGCTTTACAGTTTCAATGTCGGTGAGAAAACTAGCTCGTCAGCCTCATCTGGTGGTGAATAAAACTCATAGCTGACAAGACCGTGCTGGAGGCTTGTCCAGCCCTGCCGCTTCCGGGTAGCATATAATCTACTGTAGGTCAAGACGACACTCACTTGCTAGCAAGCTCCTTCTCCAATGCATCTGCCATATCCCCAAGCGTCGCAAACTTCCAGTCGTAGATGGGATCATCTCTATTTCCCATGATAGCCCCCGGCCTCTCGATCCAGCTTGACTTGATACCCACCTTTTGGGCAGGCTGGTGGTCGTGGAACTGGCTCTGAGCAGTCTGCAGCACCTTTTGCTTTGGGATCCCAAATCTGGCCTCTACCTCACGTAGTAGGTGTTCGAAGTTGTCCAAGTTGGGCTTGTAGCTACCAACGTCCTGAGCCGTGACGATGAGATCAAAGGGGATGCCTTGAAGGGGCCCCGAGTTGCTGTCGGCAAATGACTCTCGGTCCACGTTGGAGAGGACGGCAAGTTTGTAGTGCTTGCCGAGGCGGCGTAGGGCATCGACGGTGTCGGGGAATGCAGGCCAGGACCCTACAGAGTCACCAAATACCTTGTCCTTCTCCGTGGTGGGCGTGGAAAGACCAAGACGCTTAGCGATCTGGGGATGGATGGTGGCCAGGAGCTCAGAGTATTTCATGTCTGGCGTCTTTTGCTGCTGAGCAGCCTCGGCCTCGTGGTAAATATCTAAGAGATGTTGTCGAGAAAATGCAGCATTGTTGGCCTGTAAAAGGGGGTTGAGACCGTTCAAGACGCCCGTCTCCCAGTCGATGAGAGTACCATAGACGTCAAAGGAGAGGAGACTAAAGTCCGTGAGGTTGCTCATGTTGAACGATGTGTTTGTTCAGATAAACTACCTAGGGATTGCCTGCTGATTTTGCGAGAAAGAGGGAATAGTTTTGCTGCTATCTATACTGAGTGTACGCCCTGTAGTTGACTAGGTACAGATACAGTACCTAGGTACTCGACTACTCATTGCAGACGTGTAGACGTCCGATGATAACCATCCAAAAGAGGAGAATCAGGTGCCAGTCGGTGTGGGGTAAGTTGAGCGTGCCAGATGTCGGGCTTAGACGCCGGGAATATCTACGTATTCCCCACAGAGATCGGATTGACGATCATGGTGTTTTTTTGGGTAGTAGTCTATGTAGTATGGGCTCGTGAATCCCCATGAAGCTCTGAACCGGCTTTGGCTGGCAGGACATGCCGGGATGCCAGGTCCGCAGACCGGCAGACGGGGAACAATCCCTCACTGTAATCCAACAGTCATAGTGATTAACCTGTAACAGAGCCCTGAGTACTGTACGTAGCCTTTGCTTTGAATCAGGGAGTTCTCGCTCGCAGAGCAATGAGCTGATGCCAAGCTGTGTCGGGATTAGGTTCCCTGCTACATTCTGGGCTCGTTACTGTACTGTACCTACTTTGGACCGATATTCGTGAACGAATCAGTTCTAGCCTAACTCATCTTGTGGAGTGACGGAGACGCTGGAAGGTCATCCGGACTGTGCTTCTAAAACAAAACAGGTTATTCTAGCTTCTGGCTCGAGTCGGTCGGCGCGATACCATTGTCAGAGGCTTTCAGGGCTGAAACATGGTAACAAAGGCCAAAGCATTGACCCACGCCGCAACCCAAGTCAAGAATGAAGGCTTGAGTCTTGTCGGTTCGGGGGATGAAGCTTGCATAAGGGATTCTGATTCTTGAGCATGGAATTTCTCAAACATGGCCAAAACCGCTCGCAGCGCAGCAATGTCTGAGCCTGAGAAACAGGGTCGAGTATGTGAAACCTACAACGGGCGAGGAGGCGCAGACGGCCGAGACATGGTCTCAAAAGCTCGTTAGCCGCCGTTACCAGAAACAGTAATCATGGCTCGACTCTGTGGCACTCTTGCCGTCATGAGCCAGCTTGCCCGTTCTCGTGTTAGCCTGGTAGGCTTGACTTGCTTGATTCCAGAGGCAAAGCGGCGTGGACCAGCTCTACCCAATTGCGGAATGGGTTTACTTGCTTTTGTTTCTGGCGCGCATAATCAGCAGCTCATCATGCTTATCAAGTCGACAGATGAGTCGGTGAGTTGACGAATCAAACGTTGTTTATGTGAGGGAACAGCAAGCACTTTAGTCGTTGAGCAAGGATGGAGCCTGTTGGTGAGGAAGCCTCAGATAGATAGATGTGTATTTATGTATGTATGTATGTATGTATTGAGGCACAATGACAAGAGTTATCTCGCTTGGAGTGACGGTGCATGCAAGACCCCCCTTCTCCTTGACTAGTCCCGTGACCAGTATGTTTAGTTTATGATTAGGGATTATCGGAATAATCTATCCATCACTTCAGATGTATGCACATGCGTCAAGGTGCATATTGACCAAGGCTGGGTGTGGCCGCCGTCTGGTGATTTATGAATTATCATATTTCTGAAGTGCTACATGGTGATTCTGGGCCTCGGCTACTGTCTGATGCGACGGCGTGAGGTAGATCTCTGATTAAAATTAGGTATCTAGACTAGACATTTAAAGTTGGCTCTGGCGTTTCAATCTACGACATCCAGGCCATTCGCTATTTTCCACCGGATCTCATTAGTCTCCGGTGGTTTGATTCCCTATGTAGGTCTTGTTCTCCTTTTCATTTTCTCTACAAGCCAAATCCCTGCTCTCCCCGAAGATGCCGGCAAAAGAGGGGGGGGGGATCAACAACCTAGCCAGCATCCACCTGTCAAAGATGTGATGAGTCAAAGTCCCTTGTTGATTGGTAAAGCTGCGATCAGATGCCGAGACTTTGATATCAATGGATCCCCCCTCAGAGGCAGGACGAGACAATGAAACCTTCCAACGGTCGCCCACCCACCTTTTCATTACAGCAAGGCAAGGTACCTAACCTACCTTGCCTAGGCTTAGCTGCAGGGCCCTGTGACGCCCCATCATGTCCCGCCCCAGCCTCCAAAACAAGTCTCCCCTAGCGGGCTCCCAGGTGTCCGAGTCTTCTGGTTGGCTGTAACTACATGCCTGCCTAGGTAGGTACGGCTTCCCACTTCCCGCACCTGCTCGCTTCCCGTCTCCATCCATGAACCAACCTGAACTCTCTCTCATCCTTTACCCATAAACGGCTTCAATTGGCATCTCTAAACCCTTTAACCTTTCCACACCTGTCACTTCACTTGTCTGGATACGACAAGGTCAGATTCCGCTGCCCATGGACTGACAGTTCAAGCGGGGCCTCGTTCACCGTTTAGAAGATCCATCTTGTTGCATTACATTGCCTCGCATTGCATTGCATGACTGTACCTTTTACGACCTACTTGCTACCTTACCTACCTTGCCTCTTAATTAACCTTGCATGCAAATCCTGTCCTATCCTCTTTTCTCTTCTCTTGTTCTCTCTCTCTCTCTATCTCTGCCTCTCTTCAGAGACGCAGCTATATAAAAAAGCAATTTCTTCGCCCCGCCTCCATCCTTCGCTCGACAAGGACGATCAGGTCGTCACAGACTCTCATGTCTCATCAGTGTCATCACGTTGACCCCTTGTCCTCCCCTCCATCTCCTTCTCGAGGTTCCACCGCGAACCCGCTGTCGTCTCTTTAGCCCCCGCTGTGTAAGGCGAAGCAAACATATCCATCATCCTCACTCGTCTCCGATACAACTTTGCCTCTCTCTTGTCCTTCTATCCCCTTTCTCTTGCCCATGTTCATATCGGGTTTCGCCCCAATATAATACAGGACAAACCCTTCGATATTAGAACAACTCGTTATCTCAATACTGCTCCCCTGACGAGTCAGTCCTTGCAATAGACTTCATCATTTGTTTCTGATAGTCCATCACTCGGTCTGGTTTCTGGCTCAGCTCGGCTTGTTTTAGCTCCAGCCTCTTCTACCGCCAATCCCGACAGCTTCAGTGTCATTGGTAACCATTGCTCTGTCTCCTCGCCTTCGAGAGATTCCTAGCTTAGCCTCGGATTCCTCACCAAAGGTGTCCAGCTGAACACCTCGCTCACTCATCTTATATGCAACCTCGCGTCTTCGTACGCCCAATCCTGTGGCTCTCGTCTACTCTGTCCTCCCAGGAGGCCGTTAGACAGTCAGTTTTTGGACAATAGTCTTGATCCATCTCCTTCCCTCCCCGCTGCCCAATCCTCGTCTTTTGGCAACCTTGGCATCTCATCGTGATCCCACTATTGAACTTCCCCTCTACCCTCACAACTCATCATGGTCTACTGTGGCAAGCCTTCGCGGGGCTGCCAGATGTGCAGGGCCCGAAGAATCAAGGTATGTTGACGACGCATTGTTGTGATCTAGCCTTTCCCATCATTTCCATGAGGCTATCCTGATGCACCTACTTACACATGACAGTGCGATGAGACGAAACCAACTTGCAACCAATGCGCCAAATCGAGGAGACAGTGCCCTGGCTACAAAGATGAATTCGACCTTGTCTTTCGCAACGAAACGCAGGCTACTGAAAGGAGAGCACGTAAAGCCAACAAGAAGGCTTTAGCTCAGAAACAGGGCAACACAAGCTCGCAAGTAGCTTCCAAGACCACTGCAATCCACAAGCCAACACCCGATCAGTCCGTCTTGTCGACACTTCGGCTTCCGGTAGACCAGCAGGCAACTTGTCACTTCTTATCCAACTTTGTTCTTCTCCCCAGTCATGACAATACGCGTGGATGGATGGAATTCGTTGTTCCTCTTCTCAAAAGCGAGAGAGTAGCCCCTCACTTCAAACTCGCCTTCGATGCCTGTGCCATTGCCTCTCTTGGGAATCGTGTTGGTTCAGGATCAAACTTGGAGAACAAAGCCCTGGGACACTATACCAAAGCCCTTTCCGCCACGTTTACTGCCCTCAGGGATCCGGTTCTATCCAAAGAAGATTCTACTTTGGCCGCAGTCCTCCTTCTCGGACTCTTCGAGAATATTACTGCAAAGCAATTAGGAATGCTGGCCTGGGGCTCTCATATCGAAGGAGCTATCCAGTTGGTCAAGAACAGGGCGAAGAATGGGTTACGAACCAAAGTAGATCTGGCTCTTTTTGTAGCCACACGAACGCAGATGGTACTGACTCTCCCGTTTCCATACCTTTAGATCAATCAAATTCTAACAAGCCATCAGATCATTCACACACTGACTACAGGCAGCCCTCCAGCCATGGGAGTCGAATGGTGGATTACAGATGGTGTCAAGAACCGTTACGGGGCCGAGTGCCAGCGACTTAACATTCGGACAGCAGAACTCAGGGCCGAGTCCAACAGGTTGATGACTAGCCTAAGCCGGAGCCCTGAGAACATTGAGCTGTTACTGGACATTATTCGACGGTGCCAGATTCTTGATCAGCAACACGTCGCTTGGGCAAACCAACTACCAGAGTACTTTCGCTTCAAGTCTGTGGCTTGGGAAGACAATGTCCCTAACGGCAATTTCGCCATGGCAGAGGTTTTCCCAGGACGAATAGATGCCTATCAGGATCTATGGGTCGTTAGCGTGTGGAACCTGATGCGTTGCTCTCGCCTCATCCTGGCCTCGCTGATCGTGCGCTGCGCTGCCTGGGTCTGCTCCCCTGTCGACTACCGGACGACCCCGGAATATGCGACAGCGGCAAGGATGTGCGTTGACACGATTACGGACATCATCTCCTCAGTCCCATATCAGTTGGGTTGGTTCTCTAAGCGCAAGGACCTTCTCGAGAAGGCCAATCTATCTTCCTTTGGCTGTGGAGAGGAGGATGCACTCAAAGGATTGCCGGGATACTTCCTGACTTGGCCCCTGACGTGTATCCAGGGTCAAGACTACACGACCGACGCGCAAAGAGCATGGGTCAAGGGTCGGCTCAGATTCATTGGTGACCAGCTTGGCATTAGATATGCCAACGTCCTCAATCAAGTGAGTAACCCTGTTCAAATTCCTTCTAGATCTAAACATTTGCTCTCTCGCTTCTGTTTCAGCTTCAGCATCTACCTTTTACCCTCACAAGTTTTGCTTTTTTTTTTTTTTGTTTTTGCCTGTCAAAGTTGAAAATTTGACTAACCACGATCCATAGCTCAACCTCCGCGTTCCGTCGATGCTTATCCGTAGGGATGGTTTAATGGCCAATCCATATCCTGCGGCTTACAACTTTGAGAAGTTACTGTCAGCCAAGACGGCACCGGCAATGGCAGGATATACTCTAAACCCAATCCAGCAACAGGAGGCGATGCAAAAGGAACGGGTTGAACGGCAGAAGATAGAATTGCTTGACAAAGCCAGCGGGACCTTGAACCACAACGAAAGGGTGGCTGATGGGTTGCTGCAGCTCAACAGGTAACCGTGTGATACCAGAGTTTTTATTTGACAAGCATTTCCGAAGCATTTGCGGATATTATCACTACGTGCCGAATTAAATGGGTCGAACAGGGATTCGAAAGATCTATCGGGGCAACAATGGTCATGTTTGGGTGATGAGAGCGAGTTATATATAGCAGAGCATGCTTGATGCTCATGGTTGGGTATCTGGCGTTCAAAATAACCGCCCCATTTGATTTGCTATGAGTTGCGAGAGCCATCTAGCATATATGTATGTCATGCTTATACATACACACATCTTGTTATGAGGATGTATGTGATATCAAGCAAACCTGGACATTGGTCACCCACGGCATTCACGGGTCTTGTGTGGACTAGTATTCAGAGTACTTGTATAAATCGTTGGCAGTCATAGAAATCACGAGCATTCAATTTGGACTATGGCCCTCTTGCACTAGGGCAAGTTCCCCAATTGGATATCTGGCGCGATATGAACAGCAGCTGAAAGTCCTCCGCAGCACTGGCAACATCCTTCCCTGTTACAATTCTGCTTGTTTCTTTTCCTTCAAATGATTTCGAATCGTCGTACAAAATATGATGAGAGAGTGGTCGTTTGTTACTTTTGTTTCTTGCTGGGCACAATGTTAGTACCTCGTATATCGTACATCGTATATCGTATATCAAGCGTTTTCATCAAATGTATAGACGCACCTCTGGGCCGAGTCCTTTTCCGTTCCTAGGTTCCAAGCCTTGACGAACCAGCTCTGCGTGGCGTCGACATAGTTCTCATTCTTGATCTGCTTGACGCCGACCTTTACGCCATCCTTTGTGAAGACGACGTTCTTCTTGCCCATGCGCTCTGACGCGGCGTCGGACATTTTGGCGACGCTGATGTAGACATGGTAGCCGATCCAGCCGCCGACGCCAAGGAGGGCGAAGACGATGATGAGGGGGAGCACCTGGCTGTGCGAGGATTAGTTGTGGCCGAGAAAAAGAGTTGTTGTAGGCGGTTGTACCTGAGTGTTGAAGGTTGCTTTGCCATGGTTTCTTTCTTGTTGGGCGTGCGATCGTCGGCGGGGAATTAGAATTGGAACTGAAATTATTGAATACCTAGAATAAATCGTTTGGAGAATAAAAGAAAGAGTCTATGCGATCAACGCAGAGGGAAAGAAAAAGAGTCGAAAGGGAGTTGCGCAAGAGGAGGGGAAAAAAGGTTGAAGGGTTCAAGTTAAAGCTGAGCTGAAGAAGGGGGTGAGGATTGGGGATCCCATGTCCACCTGGGGAAGGCCCTTAAAAACTTTAGTGCCAACCCAAGTCTGTCGCAAGATCGCCAATTGGATCGAGAAAGGGGTCCCTGTAATGGAGTGGAGTGGCTGTTCTCCTGTAAATACTGGGCGTTACAGTACCTGAATACCTAGCGTTCTTAGATACACACGCTAAAATGGTAGGTACAGTGCCTTAGTTTATGTCGCGCAGAGAGGGCATGTCCCGTGTTGATGTCTTGTGAGTTGTTGGACGGTGATGTGAAAATAATAGGATTGTGTGAACTGATTAGAAACAAGCTTTTTTTTTTTTTATTAGTAAACCAACAAGCTTGACGAGTATAAGCGACTAGGCGAGTTATAGACAATGTACCTACATAATGACAGTCGTCTTTGATATGGACAGTATCATCAGTACCTGAAAATGCCAAGGATGGAAGCTATTCCGGGCCGTTGCCGTCCATGCGATCCTTGCATCGTGGCAGTGCTGAGCTGAACTGAGATGAGACGAAGCGAAAATTGCCTGGCGAATTACGAAATGTTCTTATTCAGTGTTTCTCGTGATCGCTCAATCTAGACTGTCTGACGTTGAAGCCTCACAACGCGATGACACTTGTTAGACATCATTCAGACACCTCGTTAAGCAGTGGGAGAATCAAGCTTTTGTGGCAGCTGACATTTCTCCTTGCCCTGAGCTCAAAGGACCTAATGCTATGTAGCTAGTCCTGCCTCAATTTAGTTGGCGAAGTCCCTTGAGCAACAATGTTTGTATGTGAAGCCAGGACAAGTACACAGTGATGTTTGAAGATGTCATGAGTTCATTATATCTAGTGAAAAGGCTGAAATCTATGTTTGCTTCCGACCTCGCATTGGCCAAGTGTAAACAACATGGCTGTCTAGTCAAGGCCCACCGTGGTAAATTTACTACTTCAGTAGGGTGATAACAAATCGGAATAGACGTCCTGGCACTTTGGTAAAGAAAGATTTTATTATCACTCAAAGAAAGTCGCGACTGTGCCGAGACTTTGTAGCTGTGTCGGAGACCAGAGTGTCATGAGAGTGCATGTGGCGAGTGGAATAGGAGTGAAGAGAGTGATGGCTGCTAATAAGGCGTGGCGCAGTTATAAGTATCGAAATATAAAGAATTACTCATTTGAGTATGTACAGACGAGGATAGATTTATGGACATCTAAGCCTCAAGTTGGGACCTGGCAGAGGTAGATACAGCAACCAAGTTCTTGTGCAGGAAGCGATGCCACCACGGTCTTGATACATCAGTCACTGTTTGACCAATTGAGAGATTGTGTTTAGTTGCTCCAAGTTGTGTGTATGCACTTTTTAAAACCTTTCAGATACAAAGTATCGGTGTTGCGCTTATATAGATAGCGGCCACGAAACTTATAGTCAGACATAAGAGTCAAGCCTGGACTGAGTCTCGGATATGTTCATTGCGAGGTAAATGGTATCAACATAGCAGCTGGCTGTGCCAACTTCTATAACTGAAGATCTGCATACCTGTGATGTTTCATATTTTAGATTTCTCAATGTGATTTCAGCCAACTAGTTGGGCCTTGAGAGATGTAGTTAAAGTTGTGCTGATTGATTAATCCTTGAAAGGGATGGGCTTCGAATAAACAGTTGGGAGACGACATGAAGCAATCTCATCGAATGAGATAGAGACCGGCTTCTATCCTTTCCATCTAAATTGTTATTAGTTGTTTTTGGGCATGGTCTTGGGTTATCCAATTACTGCCGTTCGAGGCGTAGATCCCCAAGTTATCGTATACAAGAGGAGCGATAGATATGCTGCAACGTCAGGGGATGTGATGAGATAAGGTAGTATTCGATAGCTCTCACTTGGATCGGAAAGCTTTATATAAAAATAAATGTTCGTATTGGCTTACCACTCAGTGTCAACTACATTCCTGGCTGGTCAATCCAGGTGGATATGTCGCGACTAGCAAGCCGACTTGAGAATCCTCAGACGAGTTGCATACAGGTAAGTAAGTCGCCAATTCCGGAGATATACACTTCAAATATTATATAGAGATGAGATTCGTATGGACAAGACTAGGTATCATCAGGACCTGCGTTGATCAAATATGCTCGTTGTGTGGCTAGTGATGGAGCTTCTCCCCAAGCTCTAACGCCACAACAGCTTGCAGCTCTCAGCTCGCTTTCCAATGCCTTTTGAGAGTAGGGAGAACTTCCAGGCTCCGGCAGTCTATCATCGTTTACTCTCAAAGTGACTCATTTCACAATTTAATCCTCTTAATCCATCTTGCTGCCCTTTTTGCCTGCTGGCATCTGATGGCGTGGCTTAGGCAACCAACCAACCACAAAAATCAGCCCCTCCTTTTGGCAGGTTTCTTGGCTGCCAGATTGTGGCGGTGACCAATGCGAAGAGGCCAGACTACCTATCTCAGCTCTGAGCTCATCAACTACCATCCCTCCTTCTACATCCCAGTCCAACATCAAAGCCTCGTCGACTGGGACACTTGGATCTGAAGTCGCTTCTCGCACTTCTCTTTTTTCTTTCATTCTATATACACCTGGTCCTCTGCAGCACCTCCAAAACTGCCCCTCGATCGATCGAATTGACCAATACCGTCTATACTTTGGGTGCGACGCAGCTCCCTTCGCCCCTCAACCATGTCGATGCCCCCTCCTGGTGATGGCTTCGGCGGCTACCCAGGCCAGCAACATGATCAGCATGCCGGCCAAGATCAGCAGCCTCAACAAGCTTACGAGGATCCTGCCGCCCAGCAGCAGCCCCACGACCAAGGCCACAAGAAGAAGAAGCGAGGATATGCGGCTCAAGCCTTCGAGGTCGGTACCGGCGCCAACGCCGTAGCCGGTGGCCAGCCCGCCGGAGCTACCCAGCAGTTCGGCGCCCCCGTCCCTCAGCAAGGCTACGGAGGCTATCAAGCCGAGCCTCAAGCTGCCGCTCCCCAAGGTTACCAGTACCCCCAGGGCTATGGCGCACAGCAACCCGCTGCTCCTCAGACCCCTCAATACGGATACCAAGCTCCTGATCAAGGATACGGAGCGCCTGGTGCCCCGCCTCCTGCGCCAGGAGTCGGCGGTATTACTCAGGGAGTTGGCAACATGAACATTGGTGGTCAGGCTCAACAGCCTCAGGGTGCCCAGCCGCCTCGCCCTGCTGTCCTGAACCAGCTCTACCCTACTGATCTTCTCAGCCAGCCCTTCAATGTCTCGGAGCTTGACCTTCCTCCGCCCCCAATTATTCTTCCTCCCAACGTAAGTCGGACGAAAGAGAGCTGAATTATACCGTCAACTGCTAATATGCGCCTAGACAAGCGTTACTCCGTCTCCCGATGCCAATTGCTCTCCGCGATATTTCCGATCCACACTCAACGCTGTTCCCACTACTCACTCCCTCCTGAAGAAGTCCAAGCTACCCCTTGCGCTTGTAATTCAGCCCTACGGCTCTCTCCATGACGACGAGGATCCCGTCCCTGTTGTGCAGGACCAGGTTATCTCGCGTTGCCGACGATGCAGAACATACATCAACCCCTATGTCACCTTTTTGGATCAGGGACACCGCTGGAGATGCAACATGTGTAATCTCACCAATGATGTCCCTCAGGCTTTCGACTGGGATGCCGCTGCTCAACAGAGCGTCGACCGATGGCAACGACCCGAGCTGAACCACGCCGTTGTTGAGTTTGTCGCCCCTCAGGAATACATGGTTCGCCCGCCCCAGCCTCTCATCTACCTGTTCTGTTTCGATGTCAGCTACGCCGCTGTTTCGACCGGACTCGTGGCCACCGCAGCCCGCACTATTCTGGACAGCCTTGACAGGATACCAAACGCCGATCGTCGTACGCGCCTGGGTTTCTTGGCTGTTGATTCTAGTCTCCACTACTTCTCGGTTCCCAAGGACACCGATGAGAACGGCGAACCCAACATGCTGGTTGTTAGCGACCTTGATGAGCCTTTCCTGCCCATTCCTACCGACCTTCTGGTTCCCCTTACTGAGAGCCGTCAGAGTGTTGAAAAGTTTTTGCAAAAGCTTCCCGATATGTTCCAGAACAACCAGAACAACGGTTCATGTATGGGGTCGGCTCTTCGTGCAGCCCACAAGCTGATTTCTACCCTTGGCGGCAAGATTGTTGTCCTGACTGCCTCTCTTCCCAACCTGGGCGTAGGCAAGCTTGAGATGCGCGAGGATAAGAAGCTGCTTGGTACATCCAAGGAGGGCGCTCTGCTCCAGACTGCCAACAGTTTCTACAA
This sequence comes from Fusarium sp. NRRL 66182, assembly GCA_013266265.1. Lineage (NCBI taxonomy): Eukaryota > Fungi > Ascomycota > Sordariomycetes > Hypocreales > Nectriaceae > Fusarium > Fusarium sp. NRRL 66182. Next base: position 55,324 of record JABFAK010000255.1, read on the forward strand.
GAGCTTTGCCGTGGAGTGTTCAAAGAGCCAGGTGTCTATCGACATGTTCCTCTTCTCGTCACAGTATCAGGACGTTGCTTCTCTTAGCAACCTCCCCCGATACACTGGTGGACAGACCTGGTTCTACCCGGGCTGGCACGCCTCGCGACCGGAGGATGCGCTCAAGTTTGCTTCCGAGTTCAGCGACTATCTGTCGTCTGAGATTGGTCTGGAGGCTGTACTTCGAGTCCGTGCTACGAGCGGTTTGCGGATGAATACATTTTATGGCAACTTCTTTAACCGAAGCTCTGACCTCTGCGCTTTTCCTGCTTTCCCTCGCGATCAATGCTACGTTGTCGAGGTGGCTATTGATGAAAACCTTACCAAAAACGTCATCTGCCTCCAGGCGGCGGTACTACACACAACCTGCAATGGCGAGCGCCGCATTCGTGTCATGACCTTGGCTCTGCCTACAACGACCAACTTGTCTGACATGTATGCCTCAGCCGATCAGTGTGCCATTACTACGTACTTCAGCCACAAGGCTGTGGAGCGAGCACTGTCGAGCGGCCTCGATGCGGCCCGGGATGCTCTCCAAAGCAAGGTCACCGAGCTTTTGCAGACCTTCAAGAAGGAGCTCGCCGGAGGTAGCATGGGCGGCGGCTTGCAATTCCCTGCCAACCTGCGTGGCCTCCCCCTCCTGTTCTTGGGATTGATCAAGAATGTTGGTCTCCGCAAGTCGTCACAGATTCCCTCCGACATCAGATCGGCAGCACTCTGCCTCCTGTCAACTCTTCCCGTGCCCCTTCTTATGCGCTACATCTACCCCCGATTGTATTCACTACACGACATGCCAGAGAATGCGGGCGTTCCCGACCAGGAGACGGGCCACATCGCGCTCCCCCCTGCTCTGAACCTGTCGTCAGAACGGCTTGTGCCCTACGGTCTGTACCTGATCGACGACGGACAAACACAGTTCTTGTGGATCGGTCGGGATGCCGTGCCACAGCTCGTGCAAGATGTGTTTGGCGCGGAAGACCGGGCTCAGATCCAAGTTGGAAAGGGTCGTGTGCCCGAGCTAGACGGAGACTTCAACGAGCGCGTGCGCGCCGTGGTTCAGAAGAGCAGGGACCACAAGTCGCTGGGTGTAGGCAGCATCATCTTGCCCCACCTCTATATCGTGCGGGAGGATGGAGAACCCAGTCTGAAGCTTTGGGCGCAGACGCTTCTGGTAGAGGACCGAGCCGACCAAGGCGTGAGTGCAGCTCAATGGCTAGGCACATTGAGAGAAAAGGTGAGTTGATCATGGCACGGATCTGGGATAGAGATAGGATACTGACAGTGATGTCATGCAGGTTGTTCAGTAAGTCGACCGGGTCAGAGTCAAATGATTATGACGGAGGAACGAGTTCGAACAGCCCTTGTAATATCGAGATGAGGATGGATTCAATGGCTGGAGTCGGGGGTCCTGGAGATGCGGCCGGCTGTTTTAGCAACAGAGATACGAGGGGACGAAGGGTGTCTATTAGAGAGAATCGATCATTTTGCGAGCAATCATGCACAACGAGCCCGAGAATATGGAATATGGCCAAGCGCGACATGTATTCATGATAACGTTATCATCTAGCGACATATGGTACCATTCGATTACATATAGCTCAACTTAACAGCCACAGCATTAAAGCATAGCAGCCAACCCAGTGACAGAAATTGAAATGCATGGCAGCACGTCTTATTTTTAGAAATGTTGCACTCCGAATAAACCAAACAGAAATTCGACTTCCTGGGCGAGCATGACTGACCTAACTCCTTGGTCCCAGTGTAAGCGAAATCTGATACAGGCACCAGACGCGATGTCCCCTGTCTTAGTAGGGTCGAGATACAAGGACCTTGCGATCCAATGATGAAACGCGACGGCGGTGGTGGGTGTGAAACACACGCGGCTAGAGATTGAGGGAGCCAATGAGAATTGGAATTAGGCGCTGTGGTATCTATTTTAAGAGACGTTGGCAGCAGGACTTTTGATTGACTCAAGAATCAGTCCAAGGTGGACGAGTTAACAGGTTATATAAATTTATATTTAGTGATATACATATGGAAAATAGAGGACCCAGGATCTTGGTGGCACTGGATGTTTCGCTCCTTGACCTGCATGGAGAGAGGACCTTTTGCGGGACAGGGTTATAGAGAACGTTACAAGTTTGATAAGATGCAATATCACAACGGGTTAATGTTTCGGTGCTGTCAGATGCTACAAACGGAGACAAAGTGCACACTGCCAAGGTTGCCCCCCTTTGGCAGGGAGAGAATCATTAGCGTGATGTCATATTGGAGGGTTCTATAGTGTTTCGTGTCAGAGCTCATGGATCTTAATGCTATCGTTGTTTCTAAATTCTTGGGCTGGCAGCTTGAAACGGTCATGGACCCCTTACATGGGCGGGAGGATCAAGAGGTACAGAGTAGGTACTTTGAGAGACGTGTATTAAACGGGAGGTGATATTGGGATGCATACTTGCTATATTGTATATTGTAGGTACCGCATGGAAACTTCCCGTCCCGCCCGTCACCCCAAACTCTAACATTCGTTCCCCGCCGTGGTCACTCACCTTTATTTTATATTGAGCTTCTATGGATTGCTAATGAGGGTTATCATATCTGTCTTTTCTTATAAGCCTGCAATATCCGACACGGCCAACTGCGTCTTCTTTTTGTACATTTCGTTATTTATTCGCCTACTCGTATTAGCTGGGTCAAAGAGGTACGTGCTGGTATCTTACTATATAAGACCCCTCCTGGCGATCATTTCACACCAGGTTCTAGACCATAGACCATACCATTAATAAGGCATTCTCCCAGCAAAACGGTTTGTTTCGTCCTAAGATCCGGGTTTTCCCCCTGTCTCTCGCTCTTGGCGAATCCATTCCTTGAAGAGGTCGAAAGTGATTTCAATCGTGTTCAAATGCCTGGGTACCTACTTTAGATTGCCAGGCTGAAGTGACCCTCCACCCACCCCACGGAATGTCAACAAGTGGTTGTTGGTTCTAGCCGCCCAGCTCTGGCTCTATCACATCTAGAGATTATCTACATGCCTAGTAGGGAGGTGGTCATCAGCTGAATACAAGATGTGTACCTTGGAAAGTGGACAGACAGATCAAGTGACAGAAATGATAATAGAAAAAGGTCTCACTGAGTGAGCGATCTAGTCGCGTTTGCACTTCTTACTAGTACAGCCTTGTTCCCCATTCTGTTCCGTCTTGATTCATCGTTACTTGTTGCATCATACTCTTGTTCTTTTTCACTCAGAGAGACCAGACCAGCCCGTGCTGCCATACCCTTACCCATTTCTACTACGTACCTATACTCACCGTTTACGACGGCGAACCGAACTGAAACCCGGACCATTGCCACAACGCGCTAGCTGTCTACGGCGTCAGTGCAACGCCGTTTTGTGCCCCGCGGGCTGGAGCTATTTGAACCAGCACGGCCCGAGCGGAGCTGTTTATTCCAGACTTGGCTGAGGCGGGCTTCTCTTGCTTTACCGTACCGATACCGTCCCCTACGTTTACCTACTACTTATCTTACTACCAACATTATCGACCCTTTCTCCCCCCTTCCTACTTGACATACCTAAGCTTTCAACATCAGCGGTTGAATATAAATCTTCGACTGCCAGCTCGACGGATTTCGCACCTGGGTTATCTGTTTCTTGACAAGCTTGCGACTATACTGTACCGTATTGTATTGGGTGGAGCTCAGTCCCTAACCCCTCAAATCAATCATCCATCCAATCCATTCTTAATCAGCTTGCGAACAAAGGAGTCTTGGCTGGTCCCTTTCTTTGACTTGCAACAATTCCCCGATCGAACGACTGCGATATCAAACAGCAACCGCCTAAACACCATCCATCATAACATCGCCGTTGCCCGCTTTCGTTCCTACAATTCACTGCGACCATGTCTCGATCGAACCCCCCTAACGCTGCGGGGTCCCGCAAGATCTCGTTCAACGTGAGCGAGCAGTATGATATCCAGGACGTGGTCGGCGAGGGTGCCTACGGTGTAGTCTGGTAGGTTTTTCTTTGCTCTCTCGTGCCATCAAGCAACAAGTCAAGCAAGTACTGATGACTTCAGCTCCGCCATTCACAAGCCCTCGGGCCAAAAGGTCGCCATCAAGAAGATCACCCCCTTCGATCACTCCATGTTCTGTCTAAGAACCTTGCGAGAGATGAAGCTGCTGCGGTACTTTAACCACGAGAACATCATCTCCATTCTCGACATTCAGAAGCCTCGGAATTACGAGTCGTTTAACGAAGTCTATCTGATCCAGGTTTGTTCCACCAGCGCCTGCTCCGTCGCAACAAGGTCGGTCAGCTAACGGGCGATACAGGAGCTCATGGAGACGGACATGCATCGAGTCATCCGCACTCAAGATCTCTCCGACGACCACTGCCAGTACTTCATTTACCAGACCCTTCGCGCCCTCAAGGCCATGCACTCGGCCAACGTGCTGCACCGAGACTTGAAGCCTTCTAACCTGCTCCTCAACGCAAACTGCGATCTCAAGGTCTGCGATTTCGGTCTTGCGCGGTCTGCTGCCTCGCAGGAGGACAACTCCGGTTTTATGACCGAATATGTCGCGACTCGATGGTACCGTGCGCCTGAGATTATGTTGACTTTCAAGGAGTACACCAAGGCCATTGATGTGTGGTCAGTTGGTTGCATTCTCGCTGAGATGCTCAGCGGCAAGCCTCTTTTCCCTGGCAAGGACTGTAAGTACCTATCTGAGCGTGATGACACGGAATGGGACCGATTGCTGACCGCCCTGTTACTAGACCACCACCAGCTGACGCTCATTCTGGATGTGCTGGGCACGCCCACTATGGAGGACTACTACGGTATCAAGTCGCGCCGTGCTCGAGAATACATCCGATCTCTGCCCTTCAAGAAGAAGGTCCCCTTCCGAACTCTATTCCCCAAGACGTCGGATCTGGCCCTCGACCTGCTCGAGAAGCTCCTCGCATTCAACCCTGTTAAGCGCATTACCGTAGAGGAAGCCTTGAAGCACCCATACCTCGAGCCGTACCACGACCCTGAGGACGAGCCAACAGCGCCCCCGATCCCCGAGGAATTCTTTGACTTTGACAAGCACAAGGACAACTTGAGTAAGGAGCAGCTGAAGCAGTTGATCTATCAGGAGATTATGAGGTAAATATGGTGTGTTGTTGTTGATGATGATGATGATTGGTTTGGCATCTAGGATCTGTGATCCATGAAACCTTGCAGCAATCTGGTGCTGGCTGGCGTCATGATAGTTGTGGCATTGGAGAGAATGAGAGAAGAGATGACGGCGAGTTTGGAGATGATAGATAGACTACGCGCAAACCCACGCATGCACGCACGCACGCACACATACGCAAATACCTGTCTAGTTTATTCTGCATGGCGTGCACCTGGCATGGGGTCTTTCAGGGCAATATTGGGTGATGAGGGAGGTTGTCAATGTATGGAAACAGGATCAAAGATAAGGTTCAGAGTTTGAGGCCAAGATGGGAGTTGAAGAAGAAGAAGATGATGATGATGATCAAGTGCACACTGCAATCAGTTCTTTTTAGTTGTTATATCCAAGAGAGTATTCATGATGTTTGGTCCGTTGACACAAGTTCCCAAAGTACCTAGGCCGAGTAGCGTATGTCTCTAGTAGACGGCCAAAGTCTGGACCGATCCTCTGCAAGCTAAGCAATTTAAGCGTGACAAAGCCATTGGTCAGATCATGCTAGCGCTTAACAGTGAGGCTCTTGTGTTCATGACGATCAGGAAGTTTGGAGGTTGTTTGCATGCACACTTGATACAAGGTGGCCCAGATCAAGAGGCCAAATGAGCTTATGCAATGCCAAAGTAGGCTATCTCTGTGCGATCACCTACCCCATCTACCTAGGTAGGTAGGTATATACAGAGGCAAAGGAGAATGAAATTAATTGCTGCCTGAATAAGACCACTGGATAACTACGTCAGTGTCTTTTTTTATCAGGCTCTTTCAAACGTTCTTGTAGGTACCTACCCAGGTACTTTTAGATACTGTAGCCACAGTGCTGTACTGTAGCCCGCGGACCCCGCTATCGAGCTCCACTAGCTCCCCCCAATCTCCAGAATCAAGCTGCGTCAGAGGTCGCTTGCTATTGGGAAACTCCATTCCCTGTGCTGGAATGTATGTCTCAGATCTAAACAATTCAGATCATCAGGGAGAAAAAAAAACCTTGTTCTTCCCCTTCCTTCTCACCTTCACCTCAACAACCTCTTGTTGTCGACCTTATAAACTCAATGCTTCTCATCCTATGACTTCATCTCCTTGGGTCTGATTCCTCTCGATAAGTACCATTTATCGTACTCTGCACGGAGTACCCATCTTCTTATCGTCGTCTCTGTCATGAGTTCTTCGGACCGCAACGACTCCCCCGAAACCCCCGAATCGTCCGGCGCCGGTACACCCAACTTCAACCAGAATCGCGCCTCTGCGTCGTACATCTCGAGCATGTGGACCGGTCTCATCCGTCGCTTCTCCAGCGAAGGCTCCCAGTTTCCCAGCCAGGCCGACACCGCTTACGACGACGACTTCAGGTATCACAATGGCAACGGCACCAAGGACGGCGTCAACGGCGTCTTTACTCCCGTCCGCCGCACCGCGAGTCCTCTGCGTCCGCCGCCGCTTGATCCTCTTATCCTGCATGGCTATCGTGCTGGTACGCCTAGGTCGGCAAAGTTGCTGACCAGCGCTGTGGCCGAAGAGATTCGCACCATGGTTCCTGAGCGGCTACGCATCGTGGACGATTGGCATCTTATCTACAGTCTTGAGCAAGACGGCGCAAGCTTGACGACGCTGTATCAGCGGTGTCGTCAGTACGAGGGCAAGCGAGCAGGCTTTGTTCTTGTCGTCAAGGATCTTGAAGGAGGGGTGCGTATCATATGAGATGATATGACGTTTTCTTTGACTAACAGGACTAGATCTTCGGCGCATACCTCTCCGAATACCCCCATCCCGCGCATTCTTACTTCGGAAACGGTGAGTGTTTCCTCTGGCGCGCCTCGACCATCACCCCTCTTCCTCCGCCTCCATCGGCCGACACGACGAATCTCAACTCTCGAAACACGACGCTCGCTCCCCTGCCGCCGTCATCAGAAGGCAACACGCCTACAGGCTCTCGCCCGCCGTCGCCTACCCCAAGCGAGGCGGTCCGGTTCAAGGCGTTTCCATATAGCGGTCTCAACGACTTCTGCATCAACTGCGAGACGGGCTTCCTGAGCGTTGGCTCTGGTGGCGGACACTATGGACTGTGGCTGGATAACGGGCTCGAAGTTGGACATAGCTCGAGGTGCGAGACCTTTGGCAATGAGCCATTGAGTGACGAGGGGACCAAGTTCGGAGTCATTGGTGTTGAGCTGTGGATTATGGGCGTATGATGACGATATTTTGGCTTTTCAACTGTTTGCACGGCGCTTGGTGTTATCATATGGAACGCACATGGTGGATTGGTCTCTCATTAAGGATGTGTTGGTATATGGCAAGGAAAAGGTGGATATCCTATAAAAACGACAGAACAAACTATGAACTGGACGGAGGTTCTTGGGTACATATGGGGCGGACAATCATAGCGCAGATTACCTGAAGATGAACCAGTAGACATTAATGATACCCGGAGCTGACTCTCCCTACTCTTTACACATCTGTTGCCTTTCATGATTGCAGGATTTCGCATGCATACGCTCAAGAGGGTTTATTGTTTTGTTATTCCTCGATTTCAACTCCGGTTCTTGGCCATGAAATCCTGTATCCCCTCCAACACGCCTTCCGGCGTCGGCGACTCGGCGCACACATCTGGATCAAACCCAAAGGACCGCAGATGATCTCTTGTCGTAGGCCCAATAGTCGCAATAAACGTCTTTCCGTCGCGCTTGTACCCCTTGGGAACTTTGCCGGTCTCAGCATCCAAGATACCCATGACACGAAGCATACTATCGCATCCCGTGGGCGAAAATACCACAATCCACCGCACAGGGTCGTCGCGCGTCTCACTCAGCACTCGGCGCAGGTCCACAGGGAAGCTCTCCATGACGCCCGTCCCGTAGACGACCGTCTCTTTCACGCGGATGCGCTCCGTATCAGGCAGGGCACCATCCTGCAACGTCTTGGGGATGATGTCGCGGCGGGTCTCGCCGACGAGGAAGAGCAGCGGCGGGAGAGTTGGGCGCTGCTGGTCGCGGTACCACTCGAAATAGTGCGCGAGGATATAAGGTGCCAGCGCGGCGCCGTTGCCTGTGTGGCTGCCAAAGACTTGCAGCGGGGGATCTTGCGGGACGGCGGAGAGGGCGCGGGTTGTGGCGGGGCCGACGCTGTAGACGGGGATGTTTTGGAGGTGAGGCCATGTTATGTCGGTCGTTGTGCTGTGGGCATCTGTCACATACCATATGCTGTTAGTTTGCGACACCTTGATGTCATTGTTAGTTGGGCATGATGACGTACCGTTCTTTCCATCCTCGACTAGTTTCACAAAGGCCTCGACTGCTCGCTGTGAGGTGAAGATCAGGCCGCCGTATTCGTGGTGTTCTTGGTTTCCAATCCGGCCATTGCGGAGTATCGCTTCTACTTCTTTCATGCCCTCGTCGTGAAATTGGTGCAGTAGAACGGGCACGAACTGGGGGTTGAAGGTGACTCCGTTGGTGTTGGACTCTGTGAACAGGTCTTCGTATGAATCACCGGGGCTCGATCGTGTCTTGAGGAGGAGGATGGGTATCTTGGAGGCTTGCGCCGCAACCGGATCGGTTGATGCCATTATGGATTTTCGCTACCACGGCCGTATCCTGTGTGTGTATGATAATATATGCGTTTAGCGGCCTTTTTGGCTGGATTAGAAGAAGGGGGATATCGGAGTATGGTGAATGGTAATTGTGTCTAAAGATGAGGAGATGGAATATCAGTAACTTTCGGAAGCTCGGTGAGGGGCTCATGGGAAAAGTGGGTTGCGACTGTATTGTAGCTTTATCGATAACAGTATGCAAGAGCTGTACTTGCCCTGTGCAAGCTGTTTTGCTACTTCCATTAGGAACAACTATTTGCCTAAGCTCAGAGTCCTTTAATACATATACAGGTAAGGTGGGTTACAGAACCTGTTTCTGTAGATATCACAAACAATCCTTAACTACGATCGACCAATAAACTTACACCATTCCTAAGTATTAATTGACACCACAATACAGCACCAACTCTGCACTCTCCTCTGTTAAAACTATATACTAGAACCTAGGTACCTAATTCTGCTCCAGATTGAGTTGAAAAGTGCTATGAATTACCTGGTAAGGAGCGGTCTGGTCCAGTCCGGGTAGGAGAAAGTACTCAGTGCTATGGACAAGGCCATAGCCCAATCAGTATTACAGATTGGCTTCTGTAATATTAACAATGGAAACTCTTCACCAGGGTCTGACTTTGCAGGTTCTCTTGATTCAAAGTGAGTTGCGATCTTGAGAAGCCAACCGCTGATAACACTGAGCTTATATTCCGCAGCCTAGGCGCCTGCAGTAACAAGTATGGCGTCATTTAGGCGGTTTGGTATCAACTACCTAACCTGCATAGGTACTGACAAGACGGCGAAGTGTTGGGTCCCTCGAAGTGAAGAAAATAATTCCCTTGGAGCAATAATTGAGAGTGGACTGCCCGCGCCATAGTCACCTGGTTGAAATCGAATACACAGGCAGTTTTATGAACCTACCTTAGTTATCGATAAGAGCTCGAACTTTTCCCTTGTTAGCGATGGAGCTTGCTTGACCTTTTGATAGAAACGGCTGACAAATTGGCGTCTCGCCACGACAACCAAAACGTACAAACTTATCCTCTCCGCGGCGTAACGTTCGTTGCATGATTGCATATTTGAATTGCCTCTCATAATTATCCTTCCCCCGAGCCGCCAACTCCTAATCTCTGCCCTCTTCACTTAATTTTTGGCCGCCACACCCACATAGAGTAGAGATCTTACCACATTCAGTGGCGCCATCCAATGTCGAGCGATCCCAACAACGATCAACAAGAGGCGGCTGTGGCCGCTGCCCCTGCATCGTTGTCGGGAGGAGGCTCTGCTGAGCCGCCAAAGAAGCTCCCCAAGGGGGTGGTTCTAGGCCCAGATGGCAAGCCGTGAGTTTGACTCAACCATGCCCTGAAAATGGGGCTCTATTCACTGACCCTTACGCAGATGCCGGAGCTGTACCTCTTTCGCCGCATGGGCTTCACAGACAAAAGGGGCCCTCAAGCAAGACGCCGCAGCAAAGGCTCAGCCGGTGGCTACACAGGGTCCTCCGGCGGACTGTCCTCCAGACGTTGAAGTGCTGGGCCGGAGCACGTGGACGCTCCTTCACTCCATCGCAGCGCAGTACCCGGAGCAGCCTTCCAGGAGACAGCAATCAGACCTACTTAGCTTCGTCGGCCTCTTCTCCAAGTTGTATCCGTGCTGGGTCTGCGCCGACGACTTCCAGGGCTATCTCAAGCGGGATGCGCCACGGGTCGGCAGCAGGGATGAGTTTGGCAAGTGGCTGTGCGATGCGCACAACGATGTCAACCGCAAACTAGGCAAGCCTGTGTTTGACTGCTCCAAATGGGAGGAGCGGTGGCGGACGGGCTGGAAGGACGGAAGATGCGATTAAGCTTGGGCTGAGCTGATGTTGAGGCTGGCGGATGGATCGCCGGTCGGGGCCGGGTGTTTAGCGCGCGTAGCGACATCCAAACGGGATGGGCCTCAACCCAGTGATGCCATTCTAGGCCTTTGGTATACGGTGTACGATGCACGATGCACGATGTACGATATTTGGGCCCCTTGCGCGCCGATTGAATGAAACGATGGATCTACAGGCATCCAGCGTCGGCCGTATGTGGATACGGTGCGGTCAATGCCGGACCGATGAAGAGGCAATAACATCTCTACAATTGGAGAAGGGATAAGCAAATGGTTGAAGGAAATCGCCGATTCTGGTTATAGAAGATAGAAGCATGGACTGCGCAGTAAGGGATGGAAGCGAGAACTGCATGCATAGAATCTCATCTCACGATATATGATAGATGTACAACAAGTCTGTATTACTATAGAAGAGAGCTTGTACAATGAGCTCACAAACTAAAACGACCCCTATTGCAAATAATCTATCGGCATAAGTGAACCTTACACCGCTCGTGGATGTTGTTTTCACAGCCTATGCAGTATGAAATCTCCATCCCGGTCAGTTGCGGCTCCGTCCATGAACAAAGCCAGCCCTGCAAGGTGATGTTTAGTCAGTCCATGACGATAAAATGCAGTCAAGCCAGGAACAAGGTGAAAGTCTGATTTCCCAGGAAACTGGTCTCGCCAGTCCACCCCCTTGTAGGTAGTCACTGTCTATCCCTGCTGCGTTGGACAACTCCCTTTGGACGGGGTATACGATAAGAATCGTCTGATATGACACCCCCCTGTAGACACAAAACTATCTAACTACTGGACCACCTTTTGGTGTAAATGGTAGATCCTAAGCCAACGGCCAAGGTGTATGTTCCAAATCTCAGGTTACCTTACCCTGCAACATCCCATCTTGCAGGTGATCCATGTATTTTAGGTGACTATTCAAGATACCGACCCGCTGTTTGTAACACGATGAAATTTCAACCTCGATATCGCTGGTGAGGTGACGGCAAAGGGCGGAAAAGAGAGGAAAGAGGAGGCCTGACTCGATGTTGGCCGTGGAAACTCCGTATACCGTCGCATACTGATGACGGGATGATATGTTGCAGTACGACGCAAAGGGCCTTTTACGGACACAATATCCCTGTCGAAAAGCACCGAGTCTCTTTATTTCTATTTGCCTTATCAATCAGGATGCTGCAAGTTCTGTGAATGGATAGGTACCTAGTCAGTCGATTGAAAGATGTTCTTTTGTTGGATGTGCTAGCCACCAGGAACGTGTATGAATGCCACGCTCTCAATGAAATCTGGTATTATTGTAGCGTGTCACACTGGGCGAGTAGTTATAATGTGTGAGTGGTGGTTCATGGACATCCGCCACCGCAGCCCATGTTGAGTGAAAAGCAATCCGTGGTTCCCGAATGCATACATGTAATATGCGCGCGCAGTTGGACCCCCGTTGGCCTATCGATTGCCGCATCTTGAAAGAAAACAACGCCATGGGGGGATTTGTAGATATCCATATCTATCCTACCTATCCATTGAGGCCCAGTCTCCGGGTATAATCATGGTCCCGACCGGCGCTCGGCCGCACAGGGCCGGTGTAGCCGGGGCTTGTTCATCGGCGAGGATACATGCAGATGGGATCGTGGCTGGTACCATTTGCCTCTTCTCTTGGGCACGTTTCTTTCTTTCTTTTTTGTGGGCAGGGAATAACGGGACGATGCCGTAAAGGAAAAAAGAAGGAAGAAGAAGAAGAAGAAGAAGAAGAAGAAGCACGCGATTTCTTGGAAATGATCCACTATTGCGTGGCATTGACAGCAAGACAATTGTTTCTAGACGCTCCAAGACCCGTATCTAGAGCAAAAGTCTGCCCGATTAGAGTGGCCCGTTATAGGGCAGCTTCGACATGATATGATTTTCAACTCTGTCGGTCGGTCGGTCGGTTGCAGCGCAGCGGCAGCAGAGCAGAAAGGGGGAAAGAAACGTAGAAGTTAAAAAATAGCTTTTGTTTACTGCAGCTAAAACGAGAAATGAGTGGCTGCTGTAACGTTAGTTTGCAGATACGGAAGAGCCGCTCTCCCTCTCCCGTCCTCCCGCTCTATTACATCACCGTCATCGTCACCGCAACCCGCAACCGTGGAGTAATCAGGACTCGATGACTCCGTCAGTCATTCATGATTCGAATACTTGGACTATGGATCACTGAAAACATGGACCACTTCTCTTTAGGTACCTCGCGATTTCCACCGGGAGCGAGCGAAATATCGTGACAAGAGGATAACGGTCGGTCAAAAGCTGGACTAGGCTGGCTTTGACTGGGCTGAGCTTGGTTTATGCCCGTCTTGTCTCCTTGACAGGTCCGATTGCGCTGTTGCTGGGCTCATGGGCTCATGGGCTCATGGGCCATGGTCTTATTTTTGGGTCCTTGAATCAGATCAGATCAGATCAACCCAGTGAGGTTAGGAAACCTGGCAGAGAAGACATGTGTTTCGATTGGCACTGTAGATTAATTATACGCCCGTTTGAGAGATGAGGTGAGGTGAGGCAAGGCAAGGTCCATTGATGGGCGTTTCCTCTTCTGTAGGTACAGTACAGTAGACGTAGGCAAGGCAGGTAGGCAGGCAGGTATGTACTGATTGTCACGGCAATCAAACCTGAGGTAGGTACTAAGTCAGTCAAGGTATAAACACCTCTTTTCCCCTCCTCCATTACAGCTTCTTATTATTCTTCTTCTTTTCCATCCTCATCATTCCAACCATCAATTCACATCCACAATCGATTCCGTTCCTCTTTTGGTTGTTTGTTGTCTTGATTACTTCAAAGCCTAGACATCATCTATCGACCTGCACATATACATACCTATCTACCTCACCTCACCTCACCTATATAACCCCCCCTCTTTACCCCTCCATCCTAAGCTGCATAATCCAATTGACCCGATTCATCCGCCATCATGAGCAACCTACAAAAGCCTATCGACGTGGCCGAGTACCTCTTCAAGCGACTCTATGAGGTTGGCGTCCGATCCGTTCACGGTGTTCCCGGCGACTACAACCTCGTCGCTCTCGACTATCTTCCTCAATGCAATCTCAACTGGGTTGGCAGTGTCAACGAGCTCAATGCTGGTGAGTTCCTTCGTGACTTCATCTTACAGCCTCATCGCTTACCAACAGCTTCTTCCAGCCTACGCCGCTGATGGCTATGCCCGTGTCACCAAGATGGCTGCTCTCATCACCACTTTCGGCGTTGGTGAGCTCTCTGCCATCAACGGTGTTGCTGGCTCATACTCTGAGCACATCCCCGTCGTCCACATTGTTGGATGCCCCTCCACCATCTCCCAGCGTGACCAGATGCTCCTCCACCACACTCTCGGCAACGGTGACTTTGATGTCTTTGCCAACATGAGCTCCCAGATCTCTTGCAACGTCGCCAAGCTCAACAAGCCTTCTGAGATTGCCGAGCAGATCGACACTGCTCTCCGTACCTGCTGGATCCGCTCTCGTCCCGTTTACATCATGGTCCCTACCGACATGGTTCAAGAAAAGGTCGAGGGTGCCCGCCTCGATACCCCCATTGACATGTCCGAGCCCAAGAACGACCCTGGCAACGAGGACTTTGTCGTCGATGAGATTCTCAAGGCCATGTACGCCGCTAAGCGCCCCGTCATTCTTGTCGATGCTTGCGCTATTCGTCACCGTGTCGTCGACGAGGTCCACCAGCTTGTTGACAAGCTCGACCTTCCCGTCTTTGTCACCCCCATGGGTAAGGGTGCTGTGAACGAAGACCACCCCAACTACGGCGGTGTTTTTGCTGGCGACGGCTCTCATCCCGCTCGCGTTCAGAGCATTGTCGAGGGGTCCGACCTTCTCCTCACCATTGGCGCTCTCAAGAGTGATTTCAACACTACCGGCTTCTCCTACCGAACATCTCAGATCAACTCTGTTGATTTCCACAGCACTCACTGCAAGGTCCGATATTCCACATACCCCGGCGTGGCCATGCGCGGTGTGCTCCGCAAGATCATCGACAGGGTCGACCCCAAGTCTATGCCTCAGCCCTCAATTCCCGAGGTCAAGAACGAGGTCGAGAAGAACCTCGACGACTCCGATGTCATCACACAGGCCTGGTTCTGGCCCCGCGTTGGCGAATACCTCCTCCCCAAGGACATTGTTGTGACTGAGACTGGTACCGCTAACTTCGGCATCTGGGATACTCGATTCCCTCGCGAAGTCACCGCCCTCAGTCAGGTTCTCTGGGGCAGCATTGGCTGGTCCGTCGGTGCTTGCCAGGGTGCTGCTCTTGCAGCCAAGGATTCCGGCGCCGACCGTCGAACAATCCTCTTTGTTGGTGATGGATCCTTCCAGCTGACTGCTCAGGAGCTGAGCACCATGATCCGACATGGTCTCAAGCCCACAATGTAAGCTTTCCGACACCATTCATTGCATCTGACCTGTACTCATTCTACTCCCAGTTTCGTCATCTGCAACGACGGTTTCACCATTGAACGATTCATCCACGGTATGGACGCTGTCTACAACGACATCAACAACTGGAAGTACAAGGACCTTGTCAGCGTCTTTGGCGGAGAGAAGACATGCAAGACCTTCCAGATCAAGACCAAAGACGAGCTCAACGAGCTTCTTACCAACAAGGAGTTCAACGCTGCCGAATGCTTGCAATTCGTCGAGCTCTACATGCCCAGGGAAGATGCCCCTCGCGCCCTGATCATGACCGCTGAGGCCAGCGCCAGGAACAACGCCAAGAAGAACTAGACGGCAATGGTAATGGAAATTTGATAGACGGGCGTGTTGTCATGAGAAACGTTCCTGGAGAACAAGACTATCAGGAAGAGTGTCCGGCTGCACTTGACCCTCTGGTCGGGTCCCTGTTTGGTTAATAATAATGATGATTTAGACTGGATTATGTTATAGATTGGCGGGAGAAGGCTTTATGTATTATGCAAATCAAATTGAAAAGCGATTTTATGAAACAAAACAATGTCTTGTGTGCAATTTTGCAAGTTTTAATGTTACGTCCAGGTTGGGGGTATAGGGATAAGGACAAAGTCTACCACACGTGATTCGCTCGCGCTCGCGTCGAAAATCTCCATAAGATTCATTAATGTATCTTGAAACTAACCTCGAGACTCAACCTTTCAACTTGACTCCGACATAAACTCGACCAAGCCAAGAACAAATTCCCGTTCCATTTTTATCTTGTTCAAATCTGGATATTAATTACAGTGACATGATGACTGAAGGAGCTGCTAAGCGCAAACAAGGCCCTGGCGGCAACGGCCCAGCGAATAAGAAGAGCAAGGTAAGCACGAAGCAGAGCCGTCATTGTGCTAAACCCTCAATTAAACTCAAAAGAGCTTCTCATGGGAAATGCGCTGACCCATTGGCGAAGAAAGGGGGCAGTTCTGGCAAATGGCAGACGTCACACCAAAAAGCCAAGCAAGCTGAGCAGATGGAGTTGGGGAGGACTCTGGAAGTCAACGATGCCGGAATTTGGGTTACATACGCTAGGGGAATGAGAGGCAAGGCCATGAGAGAATTCAAGACCCTTTGTGATGAGGTAGGGATCCCTTGCTCTCAGCAACCGCTGCCAACTCTATCTTCCGTCCCATTGACGCAATCAACTAACCTGTTTCAGTACGGCGAGTCGATGTTTGGAGTAAAAGCTCCAAAAGAAGACGAGGACGAGGAGGGCGATGGAGCTGATGACATCGAAGCTTCTATCCAAAAGGAACTTGCCAGCATGGCCCAGCAGAAGCCCAAGACGAAGCAGACCTTCACACCGATCGCGACCGGCCTCGACTGCGTCTTCTTCATGAAGACGGCCACGCCAGTTGACCCTCTGCAGCTTGTTGCCAGGGTTTGCCAGGATGCCAAAGCGTGCCCGGACCTAAGACAGCGCAAGACCAGGTATATCAACCGCCTAACACCGATCTCTGATACAGACAAGGCAACCGACAAGGGTATTGAGCGAGTAGCTCGCTCTGTATTGGCGTCGCACTTTACACTCAAGAGCGAGTCGGGGGATGATGCTACTGCGGAGGCGACTCCTTCAAAAGAAGAGGATGAGGGGTCTGCATCCTGCACAGTAAGTAACCAAGGTGATGCGTGGCTGATGTGGTCGTATGAAGCTGACGATCTACTCGTTCAGTACGCCATCAGGTATAACATCCGGAATCACACCGCCTTCAAGTCCAGTGAGGTTATCAAGAAGATTGCGGACATGGTCAGCCCCAGACACAAGGTCAACCTGACCAGCCCCGATAAGGTGGTGTTGGTTGAGATTTTCCAGGTAAGCGGCAGCCCTCGCGTATTGGACCTATCGCGGAATCACATAGCTAACTAGCGTTGAGACGTTTTGCGGAGTCTCGGTTGTCGATGGCAAGGAAAGCGAGGGCCTGAAGCGTTACAATCTTAATGAGCTGTACAAGGTGGCCTCTGAAGAGAAGAAGAGCGATCCCGCAGCCGAGGCAGCTGCGGGATCGGCATAGGCTAATCTTTGAGCCACTCGCGTATGGCGTCGTGCTCTTCCCTATGCTAGATAGTTTATGGAGGACGAACTGGCATCCCCAGACGAGTCGAGACCTTGACGATGGCTACTTGAGCAGGCTGGGTTGCGTCCCAGCTCGGGGCGGTATCAGATTGTCAGTCGTCCAGAGCCTTGACTTGGCCATCTGTGGAGATTCACACGCAGTCACGGAGGATATCGATGTCGATGTCGATGTCGCCGGGTGAATCATGTGCACGGGATCATGGATCGGTCAGTAGATGCAAAAGTTTGAGGGAGCACAAAAGAGACGCAATCTCATTGTTTGGCACATAAAAGACCATGCATGGTATTGCACACCGCCAGCTGTTGAGCTAGGTTCGTATCGAGAAATGGGTTTTTTTGGCGCACGACTAAAGAGAATGAATATGTATGTATGTATGTATGTATGTACGTACATTGGCTTCACCAGACAGACCCTGCTCTGTTGCACATGGGAGTGTGTGACGCGTCATAAGGCTAGAGTGAGCGGTGCGAGACGATGACTTTGTTCAGAGGTAAGTGAAAAGGGGGACTTTGACTATACTTGCACCGTTGGTTACACGTCGACAAAGAAGAAGAAGAAGAAAAACGGCAAAAATCTTTCTGGTCATGCTTAATCTGTACATACATGCATGGATCGATCTGATACAACATCCAGGTTTCAGACACGCACTCTGCTTTTCTAGGAGAATTCCAAGAGTTCGGCCCCGAAGCTACGGTCATCGATTCGGGTGTGGCTGGACATGGATGCTGGTAGGGGGTATGTAATCTGTATGTTCATGATCAATCATAAAGATCATAGCGAACCAACCCCCTGACAGCGGAATGACAACCTTGGAACTCAACTCGGGGGAGCAAAGACCAGAAACTCAAATGCTGACTGATTGATACGGTATCCACATCCACAATTGCCGATGATAGCAAGCAGACAAATGGGAAGCGCTAGACCGGGATACCAGGGTTTTTTCTTTGCTGTGTTAAACAGTTGGCGGAATGCCACCCAAGTCAGCTTCGCTTGGCGTGGCCAATCAGAAATTCCCCGACTCGCTTCTCGATGCACGCCAGAGGCATCGTCATTTGGAATTTTTTGAGTTGATTTCTTTCTTCAGCGACAAGTGGAGAGTGGGCGGATAAAAGTAGAGACTATGTAGCCTGTAGTGTAGTGTAGTGTAGTGCAGTGTAGTATAGTGTACGGATAGTGTACATAGTAGTGTAGTGTGGCAGTGTTATGTTGCGTTGCTTTGCGTTGCATTGTCAAGACTCTCTCTCCCTTGCTCTCTCTCACATACACACACACACACA
>JABFAK010000255.1:73878-118630 GCA_013266265.1 Fusarium sp. NRRL 66182
TCTCTCTCTCTCTCTCTCGTCCCCCCTCTCTCCTCTCTCTGCATGTATATTCACCTCGAATTATCAAAAGTCATGCAGAGCAGCAGCAGCAGTTCTACCTACTCCCTCCTGTGATAAGCTTGGGCCCCTCAAATAGTGGCTCGCTTCCAACTCCCCAATGGCAACGGTGCTTGGTCTCGTTTGCGGTCCGCGCCCCCTGTGTCGATCTCGCTCGAGACTAGACTAGACCGTTTGCAATAGCTGCATAGGTAGTAGACGGATACGGTATGTACGTATGTATGCATGGTGTTGACTACGTCTTATCTCACCTCATCTCATCCCCCATCTCACCTCACCTCACCTTGCCTCTCTCCGCCTCCGTCTCCATCTCCGTCTCTTCGTTCCTTCGTTCAATCCTTCGTTCGATCCTTCGTTTGATCCTTCCATCTAGTCTCTCGGATTATATTCCGTCCTTCATCTCTTGGCACTCAGAAAACGGGCCTAGTCCCCAGCCTCTCATGACGCCTCGCCTCGGCCTCACCGTTCCGACGGAACAAGTCGATTTGATGGGCTTCTCCTGTCTGTATCCGTACATTACATTACATTACCTTGCATTGCATTACATTGCATTGCATTGCTGGCATCGGGTCCCTACAGATGCATCTTTTGTGTCTCTGCAAACGGTATACGCAGATGCAGATGCAGATGCAGATGTAAACGAGGTTTGTCTTTTTTCTTCTTCTTTTTCTTCAAGGTTGACGACATGTATCGTCCCGTCCATCAGGCTTCCCCAAAAGCAAAAATAGGAATCGGTCAAGCTCAGTTTAGTTCACTTTATTAGTTCGCTTCAGCCCTGCTCAGTTCAGCTCCAACTCAACTCAACCCAACTCAACTCAACTCAAATCAACCCAGCCCTGTCCCCAAAAAAAGTCCCCCTGGCAGATTGTTAGTTAATTGGTTAGTACTGTAGTTACTTAAGTAGCTTATTATGCTTGTTTTGACCCCCGTCATTAAAGAAGGTATAGTTAGCATGCACTGTCACAATCTACGCTGGGTCTCGCTACGTCGACCATTTACATTTCCGTTACGCCCCCCCCCCTCCCCCTGTCACTCGGTTCTCTATTCCGCCCTCGTGAGCGTGGACCTTACCTTGGCTGGCTCCCTATGGGTTGAAATCCTATATTTCTCGCTTCTTGTCCGTCTCGGTTTCGCTCATGGCCAGTCCTTTTGCTGACCAGCGGTGACATCCATCCCTGTCCCTGTCCATTCCGCTGCATGACCATGTAAATATCTAGGTATCTTTCTCACCTGTAGCATACCTTTTTGCCTGGCCAAGATGTGATCTCTCTCTTGTCTTGTCTTGTCTAGCTCTGGTTGCCCTTTTGCCCATCTATCTTTCCATCTATCTATCTCTCTCTCTCTCTCTCTCGATCTGCTTGCTTTCGAGTAAGCGAGACCGACTGCTACTGAGCGGAAACTAACAACTAACATTTGTTAGTTATCCTTGCATCCTTACATGCTTACATCCTTAGCCTTCGTCACAACTGCCGTGTCCTTTTCATCAAATCACATGTCCGACTTCTCTTTTTCTCTTCTTTATATCCATCTCAGAATCTGTTATCCTCTCTTCCATACAAGTCTTTCTTACTTCTTCACACCCAATAGTAATAAAGTCAAAGGAGAGAGAGCGAGAGAGAGAGAGAGCCTGTCCAGCCTGCTACTCTCTACAGTTGACGCCTCCGTTCTCGAACCTGGCTTTACTCCATGTTGCAAGCCTCTCCCACCCAGCAAGGCATGCATACAAGACATCATATACACTCGTATCTCATGACAAGTTAGTAAGCTAGCAAAAGAGCCAAAAGTCACTTCTACCAACGGCTGCAGCTTCACCTCTCACCCTTGGTCTGCTGGCGTCTCGGCAGCCACCCTTGCTGATACCATATCACAACCGCCCGTTTTCTGCATTTATATATCCGTTCCCCTATGACTCGACTGTCGTACCAATGCACCCTTCGGGACGACGGCGGTCTGCCCCTCTTGAGCCATTGTGTTGCGCAAAAGAACTGCAACCTTGTACATGACAATATCCCCCGTTCGGCCCGGGACTTGTCCTCTATTGAATCCTCCTCAGACGCCTCTGCTTCTATCTCAGCTTCCAGCTTCATGGCGGCCGCTCCGCCTGAGAGGTCTGTCCTCTCGCTCCTTAGTGGCATAAGCCCTTGTCTGTCGGTCAAGGAGCTTGAGGCCGTCCCTTCGGCTCGACTGCAACGCCTCTATAATGTCAAGGTCGCCGAAGGGCCAAACCTCATGCTGGCCTTGCCACCGCCTTCGATAATACGCCTGCTGCGTTCCGAGAAATCCTCTCTCGGTTCGGAAGCTGCTGTGCTCAAGTGGCTTTCTGCTGTTGCTAGGGAGAAAAAGGTCTATTCAGGTTCCGCACCCAAAGAGACTATGGGCAGGCCCGTTGGAAACTCATTGGGGAGTGAGGCCGCTGCTGACCTCTTGTCCGGATATCTGCCCATCCTTGTTCGGCACGAGTCTTTAGCCGGTGCTCTGCCAGTGGAATATAACCTCATCCGACCACCACGGGGGACACCCTTGTCTGCACTGTCAAAGCCTCTGAGTTCCTGTGAGCGGAGGGATGTGGATTTCCAAACCGGTCAACTCCTCCGCCGGATATCCAGTCAGGTTTCACCAACAAGGAGATTCGGCATTGCTGCCGATGTGCTCTCAGTCCCTCCCTCGGTAGTTCATCACCCACCACGGCGCTTTGAGGGCGGATTGAGTGAGTCCAAGGGTGCCGAGTCATGGAGAGTAGCCTTCCATAGCCTGATGGAATCTGTCCTTCGGGACGGTGAGGACTTGACGATTATGTTCAACTACAATAACATCCGACATCACTTTGAGCGCTTCGAGCATCTGCTTGACGCGGTGACAAAACCTCGAGTGGTGGTCTTGGATGCCGGAGATGATTCAAACATATTAATACACCGTTCATACGAAACTGGGAAGAGAGCCAACCCTGCTGACGATGCAAATGGGGCTCAGCCACAGCCGGAGTCGACACGGGCAACGTCTAGGAAAACAAGTCGTGGTGGAGGAAATGGACGACAGGATCACAGGACAGTCGACTCGGATGACAGCAGCAAGAGAGAGGATTACGACGATCCTAACACAAGTCACATCAAGGTGACAGGACTACGGCAATGGAGCAATTGCATATTTGGCGATCCTCTCATCGCCTCCGTCTTCAGCAAACGACCACGTCCCTCGGAGGATTTCTGGCGAGGATTTGACAAGCCCCTGTCTGGACACGAAGCAGCATCCTCCAGCTTTATCGAGGATACACCCAACGCTCACATTCGCCTGCTCTTGTACGAGTGCTATCACGCGATCGTTGCGCTGGTGGGGGAATACTATCGGCCGCAAAACGACAGCAGTAAGAGGGAGCTTGCGGCGCGTAAGCAGTTGGGAAATGTGCTGGCAAGGCTCGAGGAGCTGGATGACTCAGGACAGCAGCGCCGTGGGAGGCGCATGAGCGGTGAGATGTCGCCCGCCAAGAGGCAGCGTTCTAGTCCGGAGAGTGGTGAGGACAGTGACTCTTGATGAGAGATATAAGCAAGCGCCAGGACCGTTGGGCCTTGATGCTAAAGCCGCTGGCACTGGATTGTTAGCACTCTAACTACAGATTCCTGGTTCTGCGTCATAGAAATAAGCCACGGGAATGAATACGTTTTCCGTTCTAAGATGATATCTGGTAGTGACACGAATCGGTTCATTGTCGGTTTTGTATACTATGCTTGTGCTTGTGCTTTTTCTTTTCCTTTTCTTGAACTGCCACCCGTCTCTTCGTCTTCTCCCTTGTCATTCTCGTCGTCTTCGTCCCGGGGTAGCTGAAAACCCATCATGCCCAACAAATTACCAGTCGGGCCGGCCATGCCAGCCTGACTCTTGAAGCTCTCCAGCAGATTCTTTGCCAAGTTATAGTCAATATCTACCTCTTCCTCGCTGTCCTCTTCCTTTTCTTCTCTTATACCTGGTAGGCTGCTCTCTCCCTCAGTCTGGTTTGTGCTCTTCAGTCGGGGCTGCTTCTCCGCAGAGGGATCAAGCTTGAGGGCGCCGTGCTCGTTGAGCTCGGCTTCAAACTCTGTGGTGAGTTTTTGTATTTCCTCGTCTTCTTCGTCCATGATGGGGGTTTTGGGCTTCGGGGCCTTTTGGGGCTTGGTAGTGCTCGAGTCTGTAGATGGCAGACCCATCATTTCTCTCATCATCCGAGAGAACTCCTCTTCATCGAAGCTGACCTCTTTATCCTCAGACTCACTATCTTCGTCAAATTCTCCGTCATCTTCTTCGTCGTCATAGTCCATTTCGTCAAGTTCTGCACCTTCCATACCAGCATCTTCATCGTTGAGGAACGCTTCGAAGCGTGACACGATCTTGCGAAGGTCAGATTGTGCGTTTATGTCACCAAACCCTGACTTTGCGTTTGGTGAAGCTTTTGCCTTTTTCCCTTCTAGTTCTCGCTCAAAATCTTCGTAGTTGATGTCCATCCATGCTTCGCTGTCGTCGCGGGTGGCATCCTTCCAGGACCTAATTTCTTCGTCTGAAGGGAGCGCATCATTACCATCCTCTTCGAGATCCTCAAGTACAATAGCTAGTTCGCGAACAACTCTGCTTTTGCTTTTTTCTGCTTTGGCTGCCAGCATTTCAAATCCACACGTGAGCTTCATTCCCATATCAAGCCTCGCCGTGGCTTTATCTGCCTCGCTAGAAGGGGCCTCTTTCTGCACTCTTTGAAACACCTCGCTCCATATTGGCGGTGTTTCAAAGCGCTGGGAACGCAACTGGGCAAAAAGTACTTTGCTGAACCGAACAGATGTTGTGACAAGATCTTCCGGTGGAAAAGTCGATGGTTCGGACGGTGAGATGACACGCTTTAGAGCGATGGGGTCTCGAAGATAGAAGGCCTCGACTGCTGGTGCAACTGTCTTGGGGAGCAAATGCAGAGCATATACAAGCTTCCTGGGTATTGTAACGAGGGAATGGTGGATGGATTCGGCAATCTGCGCTGGATACTTTTCCAGTCTGTAGAAGGCCTCGGCTTCGACAAACATTGAGTGGACAAGGACATCCTGCTTTGTTTTAAGAATCTCAACTGCTTCTGAGAGCTCGAGATTTTTAGACTTGAGACCAGCTTCATCTTTCACAGGTATAAGGAATAGATTTCCATTGTGAACCCATGTTCGGTTGCTGTCGTTCTCTGGATTCAGCCACCTTGGGAGCACATTGGCGGCCTCAACTAGAAGAAATTCGCCATCTGTGTCAAAGATTCTGATCCAGAGGTTAGAGTGCGACTTGGACAGTTCTCTCAGAATGTATACAATGAGCCATTCGTCTTCGACAGCGTCGCTGTAATCGGTGATACCGTGGAGATATACCAGGCCTGAGAAATATTAGCACCCTAGAGGTCGAGCGAGAGCTGTGAGTCCATAGCTCACCTTGTTTATTCCTTAAAGTGAGGTTAAATTCATCCTTTTGCCATATATAATCTTTGGTGAGTGATGCAGCAAGCTCTAGAGCTGATCTTCGTATACTCTCGATTTGTGAGAGTTGCTTTCGAGCATCCAGTTGAGGGTCTAGAGCGAAGAGGAGATACTCAACACAATTGTCGGGCAGTTGGTTTTGGAATCCGGTTTCGCCTGTTTCTGGAGAAATCGCCTCCTCATCCTCGACAATCAACGACTTGAAAGACATGGTTATTGTCGGGCTATCATCAGTACATTTGGTGTATCATGTATTGCTGTGAGTTTCCGTTGAGGTTGCGATTTTACAACGAAGAGCTACCGGGTAAGCTGATACCATACCCAAGGTACTATGTAGACATGCTAGTCTCGATTAGGCGATATTTGAGCCCCACCTTTAATTGACATGCCCATCAGTCACGTCTGGGCAGGCTCGACGCGTATAGCATCCAAAGGTGGAATTACCTTCTTTGTTACCTTGTCCTACACAAGCACCAGTCTTTTCCCTCTAGATATGGAGATCGACGCCGGCTCTCATTCTTGATTCCTACTACGGATCGAAATAATATTGGATCTTCTCATGATAGACCATCTCCTCCAACCAAACGCAAACACCAAGTACCTATCCTTTGAGATATCTCGAGGCCGTGCACATTGAAGTTATGGCACCAGCCAAGCGATCGCGGCGTGACGCCGACCAAGAAGATGACGAAATTGTCCATGTCAGCCACGCGCGGTCCAACTTCAGAGGAGATGATGCTGTAAGGAATTGGCCTGCTCATGTTAATTCGTTGGTCTAACCAATACATCACCGCAGAGAAAGCGTGTGAGAGTCACGCTCGACGACAATCAAATGATAGAACCCACCCCTGATCGAGAAGAGACACCAAGTTCCGAAGAAGACGAAGACCGCCGACTGCCAAACTCCCCACCACAAACCCAATATGAGCTCATGCGAGACAATGGCTTCAGGCATCTCCAATACACCGATTGGGATGACCAGCAAGCGACGCAGAAGTTGGCCCAGCGGGGGACTAGTCTTGGCAATAATATGGTCTCAGAGAGTGGTATCATTGAGAGTATCACCTGTTTCAACTTCATGTGCCACGAGCGGCTGCACGTCGAGCTTGGTCCTCTGATCAACTTCATCGTCGGAGAGAACGGAAGCGGAAAGAGTGCCGTTCTTACTGCTCTGACACTCTGTCTGGGCGGCAAGGCCAGCGACACCAACAGAGGAGGGAGCCTCAAGTCCTTTGTCAAGGAGGGCTGTGATCAAGGCAGCTTGCTCGTCAAGATCAAGAATGCCGGTTCAGACGCTTACCAGCCCGATATCTACGGCGAGTCCATCATCGTCGAGCGTCATTTCTCAAAAACTGGTAGCAGTGGATTCAAGATCAAGAGCGCGACAAATCGGATCATATCCACCAAGAAGCAGGAAGTGGACGAGATATCCGAATGGTACGCACTACAAATTGGCAATCCTTTGACTGTCTTGTCTCAGGACAACGCGCGGCAGTTCCTCAACGCCGCAACTCCGGCCCAAAAGTACAAATACTTCGTCTCCGGCGTGCAGCTGGAGCAGCTGGACAACGACTACAAGATGTCACAAGACACCCTGGATAAGACCCTCATCCTCAGAGAGGACCTGACTGCCAAGATTGACGAGGTCAAGAAGGAAATGGAAGAGGCCCGACGACTCGCCGAGACTGCGCAAAAAAACAAAACACTACGTGAAAAAGCACGCCACTACATAAACCAACTTGTGTGGTCTCAAGTCGTCGAACAAGAGAGACTGCTTGCCGAGCGTGAAGCCGACATCGCCAGAAGAATTGAAGAAATCAGCGAGGCAGAGAAGGATTGTGAAAAAAGGACCCAAGACCTGGCGACAGTCGAAGAGAAGTTTGCAAGCTTGGAGCAGGCAAAAGAAGAGCTCGAGCAAGAGCGAGAAACGTTTGAGGGCCGGATTTCGAGGGCCCAGGCCAACCATCAACAAGCTCAAAAGGACGAGTCGGAGCTGCTTATGGAGGAGCGCGACGCCTATCAACGCCTCAAGACGGTCAAGGACGACATGAAGGCTTGTCAGCGCAAGATTCAGGAGGAAGAACGTCGACTGAATGAGTCAACTGGAAATGCCCGCACGCAAAAGGATAACGAGCTGGATCATGCAAGAAAAAGGGAGGAGCTGCTGAAAGAAGAAATCCAAAAGGCACAAAATCAGCTGCCTGACCTCCAAAGAAGACTTGGCGAGGCCGAGCAACATTCTAAAATGCTTTCGCAGACCAAAGAGCTTAAACGCAAAGAAATCCTTTCCGTGGAGCAACAGGTTAAAGAACTCAAGGCAACAACTGGCGGTCGTTATGATGGCTACGATGCAGAAATAAGGAACCTCGTCAATGCTATTGATAGAGAGAGCGGGTGGGATCAGAAACCCGTCGGGCCTATCGGAGCTCACATTCGACTGTCAAAGCCCGAATGGTCCGGGATTCTGGAGAGAACTCTTGGTGACGGTTTGAACGCCTTCGTCGTCAGGAGCAAATCGGATCAATCAAGACTCTCCAACTTGATGCGCCGATACAAGTTCAGGAGACAACCTCCAATATACATTGCTTATGGAGGTAGAATTGACACAAGCAATCAGGAACCGGACTCCGAGTTCGACACCATTCTGAGAGTTATTCAATTTGACGACGATATTGTCAGGTCCCAGCTTATTATTAGCAGTCAGATCGAGAAGATCATCCTCATTCGCGAGCGAGTAGAGGCAGAAAAGGTTATGGTCGAAGGCACTCCCCCACAAAATGTTGGTGCTTGTCTCTGTTTCCACGATGGCCGAGGGAAGCGAGGATGGGGATTGAGACTTACGAACCGGAACGGCGCTATCGGAACAAGCCCAATCCAGCCAAATAACATGCGCCCCAGAATGCAGACGGACTCGGCTCGACAAGCTGAGCTACTGGAAGAGACTCTAAAACACTTGGGTCGGGAGATGGCTGAAGTCACCCGAGACGAACGTCAGGCAGCTCAGGCAGTTCAGCGATGCAGGACGGACCTTGATAATAGGCGTAGAGACTCGAAGAAGTACGAGAGTGATCTCCGTCGAGCACAGGCTGATATTGAGCGTGTCCAAATGGAACTGGACGCCTTCGAGGGTGTTGATGACCGACTCAACAGTCTCCGAGCCGAGCTTGAATCCAAACGCCGCGAAGAGGAACAGCTTGGCAATCAGTATGGCGAAATGGCACTGAACAAGCGAGATCTGAAGGAGAAAACCGAGAAGGCCCGGCGAAAACTTGAAGATGAGAAGAACGAGCGCGACGACTTCCAAAGCCGCGTCAACAAAGCATCCGAAAAGGTGAACAGTGCTATAAACTTGAGACGAGTAGCTCTCGCAAACAAGAACAATGCCTATGATAGAGTTGGTATCGCCAAGAACGAACGACGGCGTGCTGAGGAGAAGCGGGATCAAAAAGCGGCAGAAGTGGCCGACTTTACATCGCAGGCTTTGAAGACGGCGCCAGATCGCGTCCATATTCCTGACGAAGAAACGCATGCCAGCATCGAGGTCAAGTACACAAAGATCCGGGAGCAGCTGAAACAACGAGAGGCACGCTTAGGGGCAACCGACCAAGAGATCTACGATCGTGCCACCGAAGCTCGCGAACGATATGAAGATGTTATGAGGCAGACACGAGACGTTGACGACACTGTCACGGCCCTCAAACGCGCCATTGAACACCGTCTGCATTTATGGCGACAGTTTCAGCGACAGATCAGTGCTCGCATTCGTATCCAATTTAACTACCTTCTCAGCGAGCGAGGCTTCCGGGGCAAGATTGACTTAGATCATCGCGCTCGGCAAGTTCACATCCACATTGAGCCAGACGAGACGCGCAAAAGCTCTGCTGGAAGAAATACCAAGACCCTCTCGGGTGGTGAGAAATCCTTCTCGTCCATCTGTATGTTGCTCTCGGTTTGGGAGGCGATCGGTTCACCCATCCGGTGCCTCGATGAGTTTGACGTTTTCATGGACAATGTGAATCGTGCCATCAGCACCAACATGCTGGTAAGTAGACGCAATAGCACAAGACAAGATGCATGAGCTAACATGGCGGCTGTGCAGGTGGACGCTGCTCGTCGCTCGGTCTCGCGACAGTATATTCTCATCACGCCCAATGCCATTGAAGGTCGGGCACGGCTAGAAGCAGATGTCAAGGTCATTCGGTTAGTTTTCTCTTGACGGTATCGACTTGCAGCGTGCTGGATACTAACAACATCGCCTCCTTAGACTGACGGATCCTCGTCAAAGAACCCTCGACAGTTTCCAGTAGAGGGATGTACTCTTTGTATTTACGGCGTTGGGTGCCAATACAACATGTTCGGTTGGGGGTCTAGAGGATGGTTTTAAAAGCAAATGCGTTGGCATTGCGGAGTTTGTGAGGAGTGATACCAGACTTTGTAGGGATTGGATTCTGTAAGGATCAAACAATGGCATTGCAGCAGGCGCCTGGCAAGGCTTCTATATTTATTGACACATGGCGTGCATGGCTCATACTATCTTACAACCAGGTTTTGGTTGTCCCTTGGTAATGGGACAGTGCCTTCATATACGATTACTGTTTTCAAACCCGAACTCCCTTGCTCCTTAGTATGTTCACACCCGCGTTGAGTGTGTAGCCAGCCCATTGACCAAATGATCCGACCAGGCCACCGATTGACTTGACCTCGCCTAGTCTTCGCTGGAGGAACTGCCTCGTCTCGACGAAATCTGGAGATCGGTCATTGGTCATGAAGAGCTCACTTGTGCTGTATATCATGGAGAGACTGGCGCGCTTGGAGTACCATGAGGGGTCGACGGCCTTGTCGCCAGCCAAGAACCAGATTTCGTCGGAGAGCATGGCCAGCTCTTTGAGGGAAGCGGGAACGTAGCTGGGCTGTGCCATTACGGCCAATGCCTGTGAAGAAGCAGAATTGTGAGCACGTGTTGTTTGTCATGCAGAGCCGTACATATCTCGTACCTCTTGCCAACGATCCAGAATCTCCTTGTTGCCCATGAGTCGCTCCCACGTCAATGCTTCCACCCTCGCCGCGATTCCAGGCTGATTTGCATCCGGGAACAATTCCTGGCTGCGAGCTGCCAGAGCCTCGCGCTGTGTGGTAAGGTGATGTCGGATTAGACCAAAGGCGCCATCAGGGATGACAGTCGCGCTAATATCGAGATAGCCAGCATCTCTCGCGCCGAGACCAAGAGCTCTTTGAGAGAATCCATGCTCGGGAACATGCTTGTAAGCAGCAGCGAGTATGGACTTTTCGGCATCGCCAAAGGCTGCGGGGGGTGGAGGGTGATCGTAAGAGTGGAACGGTCGGCGGGGAAGTCTTTGTGCCAGTCTCGGCGCGCGCAAGGCTGATGCCCTTGGGAGGACTCGAATGGATGCCGACATATTAAAGGGTTCGCTATTGTCGAGTGTGAGGACCGTCCGTTTTCTTTCGAGGTTGCGCCAGTTGACGTTTGCGATTTGTTAGACCGCTAATGTCTCCAATCATCGACTGAGGACTCCCGGAGTGGGACACCGGAAGAGCTCGGGCCACCCCGAATCGGCGGATATCTTAGACGCCCGAGGAACCGGTGCTGTACATATATATACCTAGGTACCTATTCAGGTATTCTAGCTTCAACAAGGCAAGGTGGTCATCAACCCGTGCCCCTGAATACAGCGTCGTTGAGCCATGACGAGATATCTCACATAATGATGGCCAAGGTAGCTAATATGGAAGTATTCTGTAATGTCAACAAGCTGAACTGAACGATCAGTCCAGCAAATACTTGGATCCGACGATGATATCAAGCATTAAAACTACTAACAAGCAATGAGAGGGGATCACTATCGGAATAAAATCTGTCTTCATAAACACTACAAGAGAAATGGCATTTGCAACGCCGCTTCAATGTATTAGTATACAGTAGATGATAGCCAAGTCGCCTCAAATCGCTTTGACAAGACTCTTGACTATATGCTATAGGGTATTATGTAATCGGACATCAAAATAATGTCACCTACAGGAGCATCCTTCGAGGATCCTCAATGTACTCCTTCACCTTGACAAGGAACTGCACAGCCTCCCGGCCGTCTAGCAGACGGTGGTCGTAAGTAAGAGCCAGGTACATCATAGGTCGGATCTCAATCTTGCCATTGACGGCGACGGGGCGCTCCTTGATGGCGTGGAGGCCGAGAACAGCACTCTGGGGAAGGTTGATAATGGGCGTACCCATAAGGGAGCCGAAAACACCACCGTTGCTGATAGTGAAAGTACCGCCAGCCATATCCTCGATAGTCAGCTTGTTGTCGCGAGCCTATCAACCCCCAGTTAGTAACCAGCATGTCAGATAGTCAAGACGGAACAGAGATCATACCTTTTTGCCCAAATCGGCAATCGACTTCTCAATGCCAACCATATCCATGGCCTCGACGTTTCGGACAACGGGGGTAACAAGGCCCTTCTCGGTAGCGACGGCAACGCTAATATCGACGTAGTCACGGTAAACGATGGTGTCGCCGCCGTTGGGCCCCTCGATCGAGGCATTGACACCAGGGAGGTCGCGCATGGCGAGGACACATGCTCGAGAGAAGGCGCTCATAAAGCCAAGCTTAACACCGGTCTTTTTGAGGACGTCATCCTTGTAGAGCTTTCGGAACTCCATGATGTTGGACATATCGACCTCGTTAAAGGTGGTGAGAGAAGCAGCAGTGTTCTGGGACTGCTTGAGACGCTCGGCGATTCGGAGACGCATACGGTTCATCTTGACCTAAATAAACATTTAGTAATCTGGAACAAAGGAACGAGAACCACCAAAATGGTATGCGTCCCAACTTACACGACGTTCTTCTCGGTTACCCATAGAGGAACTGCTGGAGGAAGCCTCAGGCTTAGATTCCTTCTTTTCGGACTGTCGAGGAGGCTCAGGTTTGCTAGGAGCAGGGGCAGACTCTTTCTTGGGCTCAGGAGTGGACTCCTGCTTGGGCTCAGGTTTTGACTCGGGTTTCGACTCGGACTCGGACTCGGACTTCTTGGGTTCCTCCTTAGACTCTTCCTTTGGAGCCGCCTTCTTATCACCAGACGGCGCACCACCGAGCTCGATACGAACAAGGTCTTGGCCGACAGTAACGGTGTCCTCCTCGCCAACGAGGAACTCCTTGATGGTGCCAGACTCGGTAGCGTTGACAGCGACGTCAATCTTGCGTCAACGGATTAGCAAACACTTCCATACACAGGGCGCGAGGGGCATACCTTATCAGTCTCAATGGTAGCGATCTCCTCATCTTGCTCGATGTAGTCGCCAATGCTCTTTGAAAACTGCTTGAGAGTACCTTCAGAGATGGACTCGGCCATCTGGGGGACTTTGATGACGGAATCGGCGTAAGTGCGGACGGTCTGCATCATGGAAGGAAGCATGACGAGAGGATGCGAACGGGGCCGCAGCGCCCGAGTGGGCACCATACGGGCTGCGGTGGCTATACTTCTTGACAACATCTTGAGGATTTGTGAGGATGGGACCGAGGAGAGGTTGCGATGGTGTGAGTCGCGGGCTTGTGTTGAGCTTGGATGGGGGTGGAGAGTTAGGTCAGGAGGGAAAAAAGGAACACACAGAAGGCACAGAGCCCGGACAATGATTCGCGATGTTCCACTCACAAACAAGTTTCCTCGGTAGGCTCTGGGGAAGCACCTCTAGGTACACCGAGGTCCCAAAGACGGCGTAGTGTGCCGGTAAGCAACCAAGGAGGTACATGTCCGGCTCAGCCCTTGAATTTATTGGATCCGTCAGTTGCTGATTGGCTTAACGCCGGAGCTCCACTGCCCTCTGACCGACGACTGCTAGTTAACATTACTAATACAGGGTCTAACGCCGAAAGAACCCGTATGAGAAAGATGATGCTCCTTCGTCTTATAGATTGATGGGACCTTGGGTGTTTAGACTTATCAGACTACCTAGTTTTCGGTTGAGGGATGGTTAGAAGAGCGGTTCATTAGAAGGACTGGTAGTGGTCTTTTCAGAGGTTATTCATGCCCTTGAGTTCGTCAAGCTGCCTGCGTTCTCTCGATGACTGCGTTGCAGTTAGATAACCTGTATGGACGGACCGTAACTTATGAGGATCTTGACTTGAGCATGAGCTTATTTACTGTTAAGACGGCTGTAGCCATTGATTACACCTCTATCTAATAGAAACTAGGAAGTGCTTATATTAATTTGTATGGCATTGCATTGTTGTTGGAACTTGTCGCTCGTCGTATACTCACAGAGAGAAAATCGAGACTATATACTCCTTTCAAATCCAAGGCTTGTTCAGGTGCTGCTGTTTGTCTCAATACTATTGATCCATTCGATAGAAACGTTATTGTGCTATGGTTGTTTGTTGGCGGGCATGATCTCATATTGTTGAA
The DNA here is from genome assembly GCA_013266265.1 of Fusarium sp. NRRL 66182. NCBI lineage: Eukaryota > Fungi > Ascomycota > Sordariomycetes > Hypocreales > Nectriaceae > Fusarium > Fusarium sp. NRRL 66182. The sequence goes on from JABFAK010000255.1 coordinate 87,816, forward strand.
GGAAACCGTTGTGTTATTACTTACTGATGGGCTGGCCTGATGTTGAGGAGGGCGGGGTTAGCGCCGAATCGTTATAAACCGGATTAACTATATAAAACCCTGCAGCTTGCAATATGTAGCCTTGTGTTCTGACTACCTAGTATACGCGTCAGTACATACATGTGTAAGTATGTTAGGTATGCCTAGGTAGCTACCTAGGTAGGTAATGAGACGTAGGGACATGATCTGTAACCCCTCTTTGAGGAGTTGAGGACGGGAGGCTATTGGATCGCTTTCCCCGGAGCTTCGGAAGATGGTTGTAGTGTAACAGCGCGTGCCTTTGTAACGAAATCGCGGCGAGGTTACACAAGCCAATCACGGCTCTTTGTATAGACTCTCAGCTGTGCAGGCTACCTTGAACTTGCAGGAAAGAAGACACAGTTTCGAAAGGTTCTTGATAGACTGTCCGACACGGCTCTGTCCTCGTGCAGTTTTCTGATGTGGGTGAACAGGGTGAGCGAGCATGGGCTAGTTATTACAAAATGCACGGGGCCCGCGAGGGAGCATCTACAAGGTTTCAGCGAGCTCAGATTGGCACGTAGCAACTTTGACTGCATCTACTGTATGTACTTGCAAATGGCAGATCAATGTACAGTACAGTTTCGAGTGGGATGTGGATTCAAGCTGCAGATCTGGAGAGAGCCTGAAGTCGATAACGATCCAAACACGCAAGATCCTGGTGTTCTTGGTGCTCGCTAGTGCTACGCTACGCTAGTCCAGTCCAGTAGTTGTTCAAAGACGCAGTTAGGCTGAATGGTGAAACCTGGTAAAACAATCTCAACCACCGATGCTAAACCACAGGACTTGATGCGCTCTTAACGTAATATTCAGGATATGGCGTGTGAGCCCGGAAGAAACGTAGACAAGGGGGTTATCTGCATTAACCAAGGTACACAGTATCTGCCCAGTTTGAGCACCTTGCAGATTTGGCCCACCATTCATTCAGTCAAGCCAAGGCCAAGGTTCACAATGTCTCGTAACCTTGACTGATGATTTTGACAAGAAAAAATTATGTATGCCAACTCAATAAGAACTAGAGCCTCTAATTAGTCAAGTAAACATACGCATGTGCCTGAATAAGGCCTCCGAGATTGACGCCGCAGTTAGGCCCAGATCGCACATTTGATAATCTACGATTGGTTCAGGCTAGTACGGATACCGAGACGGGATTCACAAAACTTCTGCAAGACAAAGAGGCAGGATGGGATCCATAGAAAAAGCAACATCGGGCGTACGTAAGGCTGTAGTGTGATTCTGCATACCTAGTACGGAGTAGGTACCTACCTTAGGTAGTACTGAATTACTCCAGCTGCATGTGCACCTTGCATCGAGGACTGTGATTCCGCGTCTCAACCTGAGGCCAAAGCCATATTGTGATGCTGCCCGTCTTCCGTCTTCCGTCACCAAGGCAGGGAAGTTTTGTAATTAGGTACATACCTAGGCAGGTAGCCCTCGAAATGATTGATAATGGAATTATTGCAAGCTGTCCTGCTTCTAATTCCCTTCTCATCTTTATACCTGCTGCTGTGTATGAATATCAGGCTACGCAAGGTAACTTCAATGGTACCTCGTGTCATCATGCTCATGTCCGGTAAGCTTTCAATCACAGTGGATCCCATCACCTCGATGCCCCTTGTCCCATCCCTGCTGCGTGTCCTCATTCGTTGCCTGGTTTCTTCCCATCTCTTTCACCAACGCGTTCTTTTCTTTTTACGATACAAGCCAGAGAGAGAGGGAGAGAAAGAACCTTGAGAGTCAGCACTAAAGAGACACAGGAGACAAGGCACCGGAGCCCTCAACCATCAAATCCTTCCACCGTCGCCGCTCCATTGCCGAACCCATTAGAAACGCAATAGCCGATACTCGTGTGAAAAACGAATCAAGAAAAACAGGATCAATCAACCTATTCCCACAAGCACGTATCAGGTACCACGCTGCACGCCGCACGCCGAGACCTTTCAGCCCAGCCAAGCTCAAGCCCAGTCCGCGTGGTTGCGGTTGTGTGATTCACCCGGTAACTACTACTGTTGCTGGTGTTGGTGCTGCACTGCAGGCTGCTAAGGTGCTTGCGTTTTATGCGACAATCGCAATCGCCATCTGGATTGACCGATCGTGGATCCGTGGCTTGACCTGTTTCGTACAGTACTGAAGTACTGCCCGCCCCCATAGCTGCTTATTCTCGCTCTTTTCTCGAGACTACCATACTACGAACGTGGACACATACGGCTTGTCTCCGCTTCCCTCCGCCGTAACCTACCTCTCCTAACCGGTCACGTCCGAACTCGTACCCGTCACTCACCTATCTACGACCTACCTACCTACCTACCTACGCGACAAGGCCACCACCCACCCCCAACCAAACAGGAGATTTCTTCCTGTACCTCCAGACGTACTACGCACGCGATAGACCGTAGTCACAATGGGTATGTTGATGATATTCTTCTCTCGCCTTGGTCCTTTATGTCTGTTTGTCTTGCTTGGCTTTCCATCATGGACGGCAATCGATGTTGCCATGTCTGTCATGGCTGACTACACGACACACGCGTGTTTGCGCCTGTCTGTCGAGACAGCGAGTGTGTTTGTCGACTCGACTCGACCCATTCATTGTCTTGCTCAATGGTTCCTCAAGGCTGGGCGGCCTGTCCTGTAGTCGCCTTGCCCCAACCCATCCATCATCTCCCGAGCCTGATTGAGCCCAATTCAACCAACCCATGATCTGAGCTTTCTCTTTCCAAAGCCCGAACACAACAGATCTCGAGCCTTGACTTCTGACCTTGTGCTGTCTGTGGCTGCTGTGTCTTGCTATGCTATATCCGCGCATGCGCTGCCACTCCTCGGAGTGTATTCATCAATCAAGGTGATACCACCTATCTGCTTGATGCAGCCCCGGGGACTACCCATTCCACTCCCACAAGCTCTTCCGGCCGCCTCTTCTTTCTCGCGCCGTGTTTCCCCATCCATTGCATTGCATTATTCAACCCCCTTACGTGCATCTTTCCCACTCAGCTGCTGCCACCACCCCTCCACTACAGGTCAACCTGTCTGCCTAGCTTGACCAAGCTACCCTCACTCCCTGTTACTTCAACTACTCTTTCTCTTTCTCACCTTTTCTGTTATTGCGCATCTTTCACAGAGGTTCTATTCTTTCTTGACTTTTTTCTCCCGCATACTAACGCTCACATTTCTACAGCTGATTCCGGTGATACTTATCGACCCGTGAGTAAACCTGATTCAATCCCAAGCTCCCCTTTACCTCATCCTACAAATGTATTTGCCCGTTCAAGCTGCTTTCCCGCTTGCGCAATCGCACTGTTGCAGTGCCGAGCTTGTGCGCTCTCCCCGCGCCTGATCTTGTTGCGGCCTTTCGTCGCCGCTTCTGTCATGCTCGGTTGCTCCCCGCTTCTCGAGAACCTTGATCGCGACCTCAATAAGTGAGGAAACCTGTCGGTAGCTCCTTTCATCCGAGATCCGCGATCCGCTGTCGCGCTGGCTTTGATTGATGCTTCTTTCCATTCCAAGCGCATAAGTCAGTTGATGAGTGCTGCAGGCGTTGGCACTGCTCAATCCCACGAACAGGCAGTGACAGCCGGCAGTGATTCATACTCGGTTGCGGATGCAGTTGCGCACGCGCAAACTGCACTTACCTAAACATCTCAAATATAATACCCCTCTTCTCCTCCCTGCACAACAACAAGACTGGCGCTTCCGGTTTATCCCAGCAGGATCAAACTTTGGCATGGCATCAAATCTTGTACTTCTCCCTGCTGACAAATTCCAGCGTGAGAGGTCACGATCTCCTCGCAGACGTTCTAGAAGCCCCGAAAGGTCACATCGACGCCGCTCTTACTCCCCCCGCAGCCGATCAGGAAGCCGGGACGATTATCGACGAAACCGTGATCGCTCGCCCATGACTAGCACAGGTGCCCAAGGCGGAGGACCAAGTGCAGGATACGGTGGACAGGCCCCTCACCGATCATACGAAGAACGAGCCGTTGCTCGCGAGCAAATGATGAACAACATCCGGGAATCCTCCCAGCAGGACCGCCGAGTCTACGTCGGCAACCTATCGTACGATGTCAAGTGGCACCATCTCAAGGACTTCATGAGACAGGGTGAGGCTTTCAATGCCGCGGACTGCAGGTGGAATACATGGGACTGACGAACTGGTATAGCTGGAGAGGTACTCTTTGCCGACGTGCTCTTGCTTCCCAATGGAATGTCGAAGGTGGGCTTCATCGCGTAATCTTTTTTTTCCCTGGTTGGCTTTCCTTTGTGGCTCTTTACTCCCTTTAGTCTTTATGGATGGTTGGGTTGACGGGTTGGGACGTTGTCCTGGGTTGATTGTAGGGATGCGGGTAAGTTGCCATTCTTGTTCTTATTCTTTTACAACACTAACATGCTACAGAATTGTGGAATATGCTACACGGGAGCAAGCCCAACAGGCGGTTGCTCAGCTGAGCAACCAGAATCTTATGGGTCGCCTAGTCTACGTGCGTGAAGTAAGTCGTACACCTTTCAGCCCGAGCATGGATAATAAGCTGACAAGATACAGGACCGGGAAGCTGAGCCTCGGTTCATCGGGGCTACTGGCGGCAACCGCGGCGGCTTCGGCGGCGGAATGCCAGGCGGTGGTTTCAACCCGGGATACGGTGGCAGCGCCCCTGGTGGTGGTGCTAGTGGTGCTGGTGGCGGCGGTCGTCAGATCTACGTGGCCAACGTTTGTTCAACCCCGATTTGTGTGTAAGTGGTGAATGTATATTGACACCCGATAGCTCCCGTTCAACGTAGGTTGGCAAGACCTTAAGGACCTGTTCCGTCAAGCTGGTATGTATTTCCTCTATGTTGAGCTTGTAGTCAGGTGAATCCCGAGTCTAACAACCATCTAGTCCGCAACGGTGCTGTAATTCGAGCCGATGTCCACATTGGACCCGACGGTCGTCCCAAGGGATCCGGTATTGTTGTTTTCGAAAGTCCTGACGATGCCCGCAATGCCATCCAGCAGTTCAACGGCTACGACTGGCAAGGTCGCGTTCTCGAGGTTCGTGAAGACCGCTACGCCGGTAGTGGACCTGGCATGGGCTTCGGTGGTCGAGGTGGCTATGGCGGCGGCATGCGTGGAGGATTTGGAGGAGGATTCGGTGGCCGCGGCGGCTTTGGAGGTGGCCGGGGTGGCTTCGGCGGAGGCTTCGGCGGCCGTGGAGGGTTTGGTGGAAGTGCCCCTGGCGGACCCGGCTTTGAGCCCCCTGCTAGCTCCGTCCCTCCCAACCCTTTCACTGACTTTGCTACCGCCGGTACCGAGAGAGGAGAGATCATCTATGTCCGCAACGTAAGGCTTTTCTCTCTCTTTGATTGTATATCATTACTGATTCTTTCTAGTTGCCCTGGTCGACTAGCAACGACGATTTGGTTGAGCTGTTCACAACTATCGGAAAGGTGGAGCAAGCCGAAATCCAGTATGAGCCTAGCGGTCGTTCCCGAGGCACCGGTGTCGTTCGCTTCGACTCTCCAGAGACAGCTGAGACGGCCATCGCCAAGTTTCAAGGGTACCAATACGGCGGTCGCCCTCTCAACTTGAGCTTTGTCAAATACCTGAACCAGGGCGGTAACGATGCCATGGACACCGATCCCCACGGTGGTTTGACTCAGGATCAGATCATGTGAGAGGCACGAAAACACGCTTACGGAACTTGGATCTCATGCAGCTATGTTCGCAACGATCATGGCCGACTGTTCTCCCAGTGGATGTGACGACTGCTCGCCTCTAGTTTTTGCTTTTCATTTTTCCATATCGGCTTTTTTCTTTTCTGGCACTTTTCATTTTTCACATGAGCAGCAAAAGTTGGAGGTTATCGACGGTGGATACTTAACGTACGGATTCGCGGCCGAGCTCACTACTAATTGTGAATCGTCGCTTTGTCCTCTTAATATAATGAGGAATAACGGGTGAGGGGATACACTATGGGCATACCAACCAGCACCGATTTGTCCCACGCTAGCGCCCGGACCATGGCGAAGGTTTATCAAGTATAAGGCTGCTCATTGTGCGAATGAGAGAAGGGATGACTGCTCGGATTGGCTGCCTCATTCAAGGCTACGTGGTTATATTTAGAATGTATCTCGAGTATTCATTTGAAGGTTCTCAATGACGATAGGAGGTCTTGGTGAAGGGGATGAGCGTAGGGTTCGTATAGCCGTGCATAAGTGGGCTGGTAAACGAAATCAATGAAGAAGGTGAAGCACGTGGATGAACACCGGCGTTTGGGAACAATCTGGCCTGGTCTAGTTGAGGTAAGTCATGATGAGCATCGCTTAGCAAAAGGCAAAGCTACGTCGTTGCGAATATCGGCGAGGGTAAATGCCCATGTTTGTGATAATCAATATTGGCAAATATGGATGTGCCTGTGGAGTGAATGATCGAGGAGTCGGGTGAGGGACATATTCGCAAGGTAAACTCGTGCTCGGTGGCCTTCGTGTCTTATGCCTCTTTTACCCATCGAGAGTGCAAGTCTCGACAACGGGAGCATCATGATATTGATAATGACATTGCTAGCAGACTTGAAAACAAAGATCTACTGTATTGTCATCTAGCATGGAAACAACCTGATGTAGATGATGGCGGTTAGAATCGATCCCTAATTCTCTATAGCTTCCTTCGGGATAGTTGATATCTAGCAGTCAATAGACTCTAGACTTGGCAAGGCGGGCGTAAGGAATAAGAATTGAGTTGCGAGATTGCCGATGGGCGGAAGTCCGAATCTTTTCGGCAACCATAGGTACGCTTGGTAAGCCAGTGTAATTTAAAAATGTTTGTTTCATTCAAGAAACATACATGTTTTAGCTCTCTTGCAGAGTTGTAGTACCAAGCCGGATGCTAGACTTGCCGGAACTCCAAGGCTCTGCCGATCGACATCTGCCAAGCATAGCCATTCCTCTCTCCAAGACTCCTATGCCCGATCCTACTTTGGGGTGACTTGGATGTCTCTTTTGCCGGCCACGCAATTATCTTTTGATTCAGCTCGACGCGAGAGCCCGCCAGTAACGCCCGCTGGGTGTTTAAGTTTTGAAATAAGCTTGTCTTTTGGGTTGGTCGCCCTGCGCCGGGACCTTGCGCATCCGCAGCATCAGCCAAGTCGCCAAGACAGCTCGAGCTCGATTGGCAGGCCTGGTTCTTTTCCTAGCTACACTACCTAGCTCATCGGGCACATCAGGTGCTCAAAGCGGTCTTGAGGCCTTGGTAATCTCCTATCACTACGTATGTGCCGTCCCGCAAGGGCGAGATCTGGGCTGACGGAAGTGGTTGCTGCCCATGTTAGTCCGGCGTAGTGCTAGGGCACGCTGAAGCCTGTTGCTCACCATGATATGTAACTTCATAGATAGTAGCTGTATTGGAACTACCTACACTAGCTACAAAAGCTACACAAGCTATCCTTTTGTTAAGCTCTGCCGTAGTAGCACCCAAGGTCTTGGCACCGTGATCGTCAGGCGGCTGTGGAAGACAACTACAGTAGTCCAATATTTGGCTGCACGCACGGTAAGTCATTCTGACCAACTCGGGACCAGTGTCTCTTGGGGCATGAAAGGAGTGGCTTGGCTAATACTTGTCTGTAATTGAATGCCGACGAGCTATTCCCCTACATCCTTTGACTATTACGGGAACGATACGACTTGGCAAGTTGGTTAGCAGCAATCCTTAGTTGAGGTTATTGTGCATTAGGCTTGCCAGGGGGCTCACGATACTATGGGCGAAGATTGTAATGACGTTGTCGAGACGTTTCTTCGTTGTTGTTGTTGTTGTTTAGATGTGTTGGCTGCACCTAGATATCTATAAAAGACACGGCATCTGGCTTCGCTTGCTCTATTCTTCTCATCATCCATCAGCTCTCACATCAACCACTCTACACCACATCCTTTCCTGAACCCAAGTCTTCAACCCTCTTAAATAAAATGAAGTTCTCTCTCGCCGCCATTGCCCTCAGCGCTCTTGCTGTTGCTTCTCCCACCCCGGAGACCCAGCACAATGACAAGCGCGTCCTCGGCCTCCTCAAGCCCAAGGCCGACATCCCCTTCTCCTTCACTTCCAAGTGGGAGATCGTGGCCACCCCCAACCAGGTCGTCAACACCGAAAACAAGTTCACCGGTGGATTGAAGGGCGCTAAGGGCCTTTTCAAGTTCGGTATCAACTCGGTTGAGGACGTCATCTGCTACAACATCACCCTCTACAACTTCCGCGGCGAGTACGAGTCGCTTGCCAACACCGCTACTCACATCCACGAGGCTGTCAAGGGCAAGGCTGGCCCCCCTCGGTAAGTTTCTGCAAAGACCAAGCAAACAACAAACGACAGAAGCTGACGCATTATCTAGCATTGCCTTCCCTGACCCCGTAGGCAACGACAAGATCCGTACCTCCATCGGCTGTCTGAAGGGCCCGTTCTTGACAGGCATCAAGGCCGATGGCAAGGACACCGGCACTGGATTCACACTCAAGCAGATTGAGAAGAACCCCCACAAGTTCTTTGCCGACACGCACTCCAGCCTCGCTGTTCCCGGCGCTGTCCGAGGACAGCTTGACTCTGGCCGCAAGTGCTAAATGTCTTGAGCTCCTGTTGTAATACTTTATGTCCCTCATACGCACACGGATTGAACAGAGTTGGATGAGGCTGCCTCTCTGTGTAATGTTTACTCTTTCTCATATCAGAATAATTAATTTGTAGTCATGTCGGTTTGGTGGTACGCCTATAATGACAACCCCTTAATTGATGGATATAACTTTGACCTCTTGATGCTGCGTGAGAAAAAGAGACTTGGAAGAATAATTATTTTATGCCGCGACACTCTGCCCATAGCCTTTTGCCTTTTAAACCGTAGTCTTCTTCTTCTTGGCCTTTGCCTTCTTCTTGCTCCTGTCTCTGGGTTTCAAGGCTGTCATACCGGTTTTGCATACATCGGCATACCGCACGTAAAACGCCTCCAAATCTTCGGGATTGACAACGGTAGACAGTTTAACTTTGCTAGAGCGCTCCTTTTTGCCCTTGCCATCTGTTGCACGGATGAGGAGGGGTAGGGGCTGGCTGGGACGGATATCTGGGGAGGGTTCCTCATCTGAGGGGCCAGGGATATTTTGACCGTAGGAGACTGAAAGAAATTTAGCATGCTGACTGTACATGAAGAGATCTCACATACGTCGTTTTTGGGTCATGTAGATGGCGCCATGGTCGCTGCCTTTGCGATGGTTGAAGAGCTCACCCAACTTGGCAAAGAACTGTCATGATGTCAGAAACATGGTGGTTTTTAAAAGATCTTTGAATGGCTCTTATATAGGAGAGAGTGTGTGCTTACTTCGTCATGGCTCATATGAGAATCGGCCATGGTGATGAGATGTAAGCTGTGTCGATGTTGAAAGGTGAATGTTCAGTACCAATCCATATTGGAAGTTGTCGTGTGCCCCGCCGTTCAGCCTGGGGGTTAAGTAAAGAAGTGTGGCTGAATATATGATGGTGGGGGCAGAGTGGCGTGAAACTGCGACTATTCTTGCTTGGGCAGGCGGTGTTTAAAGCGAAAACTGTCATAGGTGTTAGGCAGTGGAAATATTATTTTCTGCCGGTAGAAATCGATCATTTCTAGGCACTTACCAGCACGTTCATGTTCAGGAGAACATAACACGAAAAGAGATTCGAAGACTGCTTCTATAGCTACTAGACTCCGACACTTCTAGATTGCATTACTCGTATTTTCATACCTCATCCTGCTTGAGTCTGAGGTGTATTCTGACGCTGCAGAAGTTACAGCTGACCGCCTACTTAAATAGGCATGATCACTGCGGATCTGTGCTTAAATTCTACGTTGGGTAGATTTCAATCATCTCAAGCCCGACAGCAGGATCTTGTTCTTCGCATCTCTCTTCGACAAGATGACTTCGGCACCAGAACTTCAGCAGAAGCTCTTCAAGCGTATGGGCTTGAGTGTCCCCGAGCCCAGAGCCCAGAGAAAGGGACCTGGAGGCCGGGTACCTAATCAAAGAGGATCTGGAGATAGGCAGCTATCGCGAAAGGAGCAGCGAAAGGCACAGCGGGTGGAAAAAAGATCAAATGTCTACTCAAGACCTACACAAAATCGACCGCTCACGATCCCGAAGAATTATAAACCGGCAAACTCTACGAAAACCAACAAGAATACGAAACCTTCAAAGCTGGTTAGCGAAGACGAGGAGGATCTCGACCAGGACGACGGTGACCTCTCATTAGACGAAGATGAGGACATGGATAATTTCATGGGCAAGGAGGATGAAGAAGAAGGGGAAGGCGAGGAGGAAGACGAGGAGAAAGACGAGGAGGAGATAGAGGACATAAATCCCACGTCCCGTGGCAAGAATGAGACGAAAGGTGTGCCTAAAGCTGTACAGGAACGACTTGCACAGGATGATGCAGAGATTGAGGCCTTCGAGCGAAAGTTGGGCATCAAAAAGGGAAGAAAGTCTCTTCCGCAGTCGTTCAAGGAGGACGGTCTCGGTGACCTTATAGGTGATTTGAGCGGCGACGAAGAGGAGGATTCAATTGACAGCAACAAGAAGAGGAAAAGTGAATATGATGAATGGTTAGCATCTAAGAGAAGGAAGACCGCCAGAGAGGAAGATGAAGATGAAGAAGATGAGGAGGACGAGGAGGAGGACGACAATGAGGGTGACTTCGACGACGAGGATTCTTTTGAAGGCTTTGACGATGAGGACAATGACAACGAAGTTTCTGACAAACCAGCTCCACAGCAAAGAGAGAATCCTTACGTCGCGCCCACCACCGGAGCCGTTGCGAAGTACGTCCCACCCTCGCTACGCAAAGCTGCAAGTTCCGAAGAGGAGCGCAAGAGTCGACTACGAAAGCAAGTCCAGGGGTTGATCAACCGTCTCACGGATGCAAACATTCTGTCAATCGTAAAGTCCGCCGAGGAACTTTACCAAAGCAACGCCCGTGGCGACGTGACAGATGTCATTACAGATGCAATCATGGCTCAGATTTGCAAACCAGAGACTCTGCCTGACCAATTCTTTGTCCTCACCGGTGGCTTTGCTGCTGCTATCTATCGATTGATCGGATCAAGTTTTGGCTCAGTATTGGTGCGCCGTATCGTGGAAGACTTTGGTATCCAGTATGAACAAGCGAGCAAGGAACTCAATGCCGAGTCTGCAATCCAGAAGGAAGCCTCGAATATCTTGACCCTCTTGTCCCAGCTTTATGTGTTCGAAGTGATTACCTGCAAGATCATCTTTGACTACATGGAGAAACTTCTCAGCGATCTTAACGAAATCAACGTGGAGTTGCTCCTGCGTATCTGCCGTATGGCTGGCCGACTCCTGAAGCAGGATGACCAGCAATCACTCAAGCACGTTTCGAGTGTTCTTAACCAATCTGTCTCAAGAGCAGGCTACAGCAACATCTCTGCCCGCACAAAATTCATGGTCGAGACCATCACTGATCTAACAAAAGGCAAGCGCAAAGCCAAGGGACTCGACTTTACAGTGGTATCAGAGCATGTACAGCGCATGAAGAAGCGACTAGGCGAGCTCAAGTCTCAATCACGGAGGCTTGACGGCCTTGCCCCCATGGGCATGGGCTTGATCGACATCGAAGGAGCCGAAACACGAGGCAAATGGTGGTTGGTAGGTGCCAGTGTACCGACAAACCTACTCGACAAGAGTAAGAAAGCAGACGAACCCGGTTCTGGTTACGAGTCGAGTGACCGCGAAGATATGGACATTGTCCTGCCCGACTTCCCCAAGAAGGCTCGGGCACAGGGTCTTGGTTCGACAGCACAGATTGCCATTTTCACAGCCCTAATGACTGCATCAAATTATGAGGACGGCTACAGACAATTTGTCAATCTGAAGCTTAAGAAAGACGACCAATTGGCGATTGCCAGTGTGCTCGTTCAATGCGTGGGCAGCGAGATGCAATACAACCCCTACTATGCCCTTGTAGGAGCCAAGGCTTGCTTGACCAACAGCCGCATTCGATTTGCAATCCAGGATCGACTATGGAAGATTTTCAGGAGTCTCGGAGAATCCATGTTCGGAGAAGCCCCTGAAGAGGACGAGACGGCTGATGCTGAACGCATGAAAGACGAAAGACGCCTTGGTAACGTGGCCAAATTCTACGCGGCTCTCGTTTCTGACGGGACATTGAATATCGCCATCCTTAAGCCCCTAGAACTTCCCGAGGCGAATCACTGGACCTCGATGTTCGTGCAGCTCCTCATACTGGCCCTTCTCAAGGGATGCCGGAGCAAGGGCAAGAGTACGGAGGAAGACATCAAGCTTGAGAAGATCTTTAGCGGAGCCCGAGAACTGCCAGGTTTGGCTGCGGGGGTCCACTGGGTGCTGCGGAAGAATATCCGGAAGACGAAGTTGGTTGGCGCCAAAGAGTTGAAGAAGTTGGAGGGCGTATGTGAGAAGGCGCAGATGATCGTACGGCCGGTAGCGATAGAATAAGCCTTATAATCATAAGGGTCATAGATATGCCCAAAGGTGAGAATACTATCGGCTTCGCCGGGTTCCATTTCTTTTCTTTTCAACTCTCCTGTGACTATTTTCCCATGTCTTTGTGGTCTACTCCGTACTCGAGAGGGTACCCCGGCTTTATGCGACTATTTGATAAGCAGATGCTTAAGCACTAGTGTTTTTCAGATTAAAGAGGTATATATTCTTCGAGCTTCTAGTCGTCATTTGATGGGATGAAATGTACATTGCCTGTATAGAGCATGGGGTAATCTGATTTCTATCTCCGGAGAACTTGACCGGAGTGACGTTGGTGAGGTCCGTGACCGGGTAGGAACGGGATAGGCCGGGTTGTCGGAGGTCATAATTGCTGATTTCAAAGCTCGACGGCCCCCGTCGTTGGGGGGCGATTCGGTAATCCTTGGGACGAAAGGCCCGAAATTCTAGGCATTAATTAGCGTCCCCATTCGACGGTCGGAGATATATGTCCAGGAGGCGGTTTTAGGTCCCCTAGGGCCTAGCAAAAGCTTCCATTACAGGGCACGCGCAGGAGGTGAATTGGTGAAGATAGGTGCTGTAGATGGATACCTCATCGAGACATAGACCAATGATGTGTAAGTGTCGGTTGGCCTGGGAGATGGAAACTACCTGACGGGCTGGCGGGGGCGGTTTTCTGGTTCCCTTTGCCGAAGCCCGGGCAGCAGCCGTGTGCTTCCATCCACACTGGAGGTGTGCTGTATCTATTGCCCTGGGCTTGGGTAGGTAGGTACCTAAAATTGGTGTAGCGGACGAGCTTTGTTGCGGCAGCGCCTCAACCTCAACCTCATCCTTGCCTCTCGTCGACTTTTTCTACCTCGTCCTCCCCCTTCTCTCTCCACAACCCGTTTGTTTCCCCCATTGCTTTCCCACACAAACTGCACCATGCTTTCCAGTCGCTTAATATCCCGAGCTGTTGCTCGCCCGGCTTTCCAAAAATCTACGTGAGTTTACAATGCAATGCGCCTAGAGACAGATGCTCAGGAGAGGCCTTGGTTAGAAACCGGCTTCTGCTGGGTCTGGCTCGCCATTGAGGGGAAAACGGCTTGTTGGCTAACCTTCTCTTTTCTTATCCCAAAGGCTTCCCAGCGTCGTCGCCTCGTCTTCCCTGTCGCGATTCAGCCGCGGATATGCCTCTGCGTCTGGTATGTTGGCCCTGGGCTCGTCGGAGCACGACCCCGAACAATACGCTGACCGGAATTTCTTGCAGAGGAGAAGGATCTCATTGTTATCGGTGGCGGCGTGGCTGGCTACGTCGCTGCTATCAAGGCTGGACAAGAGGGCATGAAGGTTAGTCGGTACTTTCCAGACACGATTTTCGCAATTCGGCGATTCGGGCAACTTCACAACAAACGGAACGGGCTGACTAGGTCTTTTTATCCGGTATAGGTCACATGTATTGAGAAGCGCGGTGCTCTCGGCGGTACTTGTTTGAACGTTGGCTGCATTCCCTCAAAATCTTTGCTGAACAACTCGCATCTCTACCACCAGATTCTCCACGATACTAAGAACCGTGGAATTGAGGTTGGCGATGTCAAGCTTAACCTTGCCAAGTTGATGAATGCCAAGGAGACCTCTGTCAACGGCCTGACCAAGGGCATTGAGTTCCTCTTCAAGAAGAACGGCGTCGAGTATATCAAGGGTGCCGGTTCTTTCGTCAACGAGAACGAGATCAAGGTTGATCTCAACGAGGGCGGTGAGACCAATGTCCGCGGCAAGAACATTCTCATTGCCACCGGTTCCGAGGCCACTCCCTTCCCTGGCCTTGAAATTGATGAGAAGCGCGTCATCACCAGCACTGGTGCTATTGCCCTCGAGGAGGTTCCTGAGACCATGACTGTTATTGGTGGTGGTATCATCGGCCTCGAGATGGCCTCCGTCTGGTCGCGACTCGGCTCCAAGGTCACTATTGTCGAGTTCCTTGGCCAGATTGGCGGCCCCGGTATGGACGCTGAGATCGCCAAGAATACCCAGAAGATCCTCAAGAAGCAGGGTCTTGAGTTCAAGCTCAACACCAAGGTCGTCAGCGGTGACAAGTCTGGCGAGAAGGTGAAGCTTGAGATTGACTCCGCTAAGGGCGGCAAACCCGAGACCGTACGTATATGACGTCTCTTGGTTATTGATCTTCAACTGACAATGACAAACCCATAGATTGAGTCCGATGTCGTCCTTACTGCTATTGGTCGACGACCTTACACCAACGGCCTCGGCCTCGAGAACATTGGCCTTGAGCTCGACGACCGCGGCCGTGTCATCATCGACTCCGAGTACCGAACCAAGATTCCCCACATCCGATGTGTGGGTGACTGTACCTTCGGACCTATGCTTGCCCACAAGGCTGAGGAGGAGGCAGTCGCTGCCGTCGAGTATATCAAGAAGGGCTACGGTCACGTCAACTACGGCGCCATCCCCTCGGTCATGTACACCCACCCCGAGGTTGCCTGGGTTGGCCAGAGCGAGCAGGACCTCAAGGCCCAGAACATTCCTTACCGAGTCGGAACTTTCCCCTTCGCTGCCAACTCCCGAGCTAAGACCAACCTTGATACCGAGGGTATGGTCAAGATGCTCGCTGACCCTGAGACCGACCGTCTCCTCGGTGTTCACATCATCGGCCCCAATGCTGGTGAGATGATTGCTGAGGGTACCTTGGCTCTTGAGTACGGCGCGTCCAGCGAGGATATTGCCCGAACCTGCCATGCCCACCCCACATTGGCTGAGGCTTTCAAGGAGGCTGCCATGGCTACTCACGCGAAGGCTATTCACTACTAAGCAAACATAACAAAACGATGGCACAGGGCCAAGACGAGCTCTCGCGAGGATTATGCGAACGGGATAGAGCCCGGGGCGTCTCGGACTCTGGGTTGTGTAAACTAGTAATAATTTAAGCATGATGAATGGAAACCACACGGCAAGATGCGTGGGCTTGTGTTTCAAGATTATGATCAAGTGTCTTGATGCTCAGTGAAAGGGTCAATGGATGTTGCTATATGTCTTTGAAATTTTGGTCACCTTCTTCAACTCTTTCTTAATCAAGGTGGTATTTAAACAAACTATTTATTGATTATAGAATTCTTGTCGAGCGTTGGAAGTCGATCTTGTGACCTTATCAACTTACCCAGACAGTTCAGTGCCTCTGGAGTACTACCATGGGTTCGAATACGAACTCGAATAAATAAGCACTTGAAGCAATGGCGTATCCATGCTAGACAGTATAGAGAGCTTTACAAGGTTGCCATTGAAGTCGAGAAGTTCCGGAGAGGGGGCTGCATCAGATCAGGTCATTGTAACTGAACCTCGAACTATCAGGCCGTCTTGACAACTCTACAAAGCGGTGTGGATAAACAAGCAATACATTATTTCTTTTTTCCTGAATCTTGCGAGAACCTCGACGGTATTGATCTCAGACAATGGTGTTGAGCGATTGTAAGGGTCAACCCTCCGCCATACGTCCAATGCCGATGTACCTCCTTTAGGTGGCTACCTTAGGTAGTTGTGTTAGCACTGAATTTGTGGGAAGTTCTTATATGATCTGAAGAGCTTCAGTGGTGAATACAAGGATATAGTTGCTACTATCAAATGTAAGATGGCTGGTGACATTTGTGTTTCAACTTCAAATAGGCCCCACCCAGTTTAAACAGCTGCCCGCTCTACGGGACCAGATAAGTTTTCGTGAGGCTTCGGATGATTCCTCTTAATGTGTACGATTACATCAATTGTAGATAGTTAGGATCTTCATGTCAATGAGCATAAGATTCATGGATACTTTGAAGGGCTTTCATACACATACATGTTCATGGTGGCGGGGTAGATCAATACACGGGCCCGGACTCATGCGGGTTCCGTCCAGTCTTTCCGCCCAGCACACGGCCGTTGAAGTGCCCCCCCGAACAGTCGGGCCATTTCCATTGCACCTCTGCTGGTGCTAGAAATCAGCACGTACTGCAGGTGCAGGGCAAGATGCGGTGAATTTAGTTGCCTCGGATTCGGCTCCACCTGGTGTTTCTAACGTTGCCTGTTTTTGTAATTTAAATCTGAAGCTTTCTCAACGTTTTCCCTCACTCACTTGGTCCTGGGCAAAGCTATTGTCTTATACAGTAGCGTCCCATACATTCTTCCCCCCCCAATTGCTCTGCGCCGCTGTTTATATTAATCCAACGCTATGGCGCATAGCTCTTTCGTGACTGGCTTGCCGCCAACGGCTGGGAATGCGCCCGATAGGACCCCAAAGCTCATGACCCGGAATGAAATCGAGGCATTGATCGCCGAGGGCAAGAACATCACCATATTCCATAATCAGGTCATCAAAATGGATGCGTGGATGCCCTACCACCCTGGTGGTGACAAGGCTATGCTTCACATGGTGGGCAAGGATGCCTCGGATGAAGTTGATGCGTAGGTTGGACCTATCGATAGTTTAGGGCAGCTTTCATCACCTCGAAGCTAACTACTCTCATCCCGTAGTCTTCACTGTTTTGAAACCCGTCAGCACGTCTTGCGCTACCGCATCGGCCGGATTGAAGGAACTTGGGAGAATTTCTTACCACCTATCCAGGGAGGCGTCTACCGAACACGCGAAGAGATCGAACGAGCCAATGTCGATGGAGAATCCCACAAAGACCAAGATTCGAGCGCGCCATCAACTCGTGTACCATCACCCGTTTTCGATGAACAAGATGCACATGGCCTGCGACGACGGAAGAACGACGAGAAGAAGGATGGGGCCCGGGCGCCCTCAGTGTCATCTGCCTCTAGCATAGAAGAGACAGAGATGGACGGCATGTCATACTTGGACACAATCACCCGCCAACATATTAACCTTGACCTTGACAAGTATCCTGCTCCTGATAAAGAGACGCAAGCCAAGGTCGTCGCCAAGTACCGCGAGCTTCACCAACGAGTCTACGACACAGGTCTCTATAACTGCAACTACACAGCCTATGGAATTGAATGCCTTCGATATATTGCACTGGCTGTCGGGTCAGCGGTTTGTCTTCGTCATGAGTGGTATGCCCTCAGCGCCTTTCTACTTGGCGGTCTCTGGCATCAGCTCTCATTCACCGTTCACGATGCCGGTCATATGGGCATTACGCATAACTATCTCATCGATTCTTGCATTGGCGCTCTTATTGCCGACTTTATGGGAGGCTTGTCGATAGGATGGTGGAAGCGGAATCACAATGTGCACCATGTTATTACCAATGCCCCCGAGCACGATCCCGATATCGAGCACATGCCTCTCTTTGCTGTTTCGCATCGTCTACTTGGAAGCTTGACATCAACATACTACGAGCGGGTTATGACCTACGACGCTGTGGCAAAGGTTCTGCTGCGAGTACAGGCCTGGACCTACTACCCGCTTCTCGCTCTTGCTCGTTTCAACCTTTACAGACTATCATGGGACTTTCTACTCATGGGCAGAGGCCCAAAGAAGGGTCCCGCAATGGCTATCTGGTGGCTTGAGATCGTTGGCCAGGTCTTCTTCTGGACTTGGTTCGGCTACGGTCTTGTCTACAACATGCTTCCTGACAACTGGACCCGTTTCTACTTTGTCATGATCAGCAACATTACTGCGTCCCCGCTTCACGTCCAGATTGTGCTATCCCACTTTGCCATGAGCACAGTCGAGCTGGGGCCTCAAGAATCATTCCCTCAGCGACAGTTGCGAACGACCATGGATATCGACTGCCCCGAATGGCTTGACTTCTTCCACGGCGGTCTGCAGTTCCAGGTTATCCACCACCTCTTTCCTCGCGTGCCCCGGCACAACCTACGAGCGACACAGAAGCTCGTTCAGGAGTTTTGCAATGAGGTCAGCATCCCGTATGCCTTGTACGGGTTTGCCAACGGCAACCAGCAAGTGATTGGACGGTTGGCAGAGGTTTCTAGGCAGGCGGCAATTCTTGCCAAGTGCCAGCAAGCGATCCAGAACGGAGATCTTGCTCATCACCACTAGACAAGTCAAAAGCAGACGGGCTAGTGATTTACTGTACATATCTGGGCCAGTCCATGCTCGCTCTGTTTCCAAAAGTTTGGAATGCCTAGAATTGGGTTTTACTAGACGATCACGCCTTTCTCTGCTAGAGTATTCGCCAGATATCATGAGTGAGCCTGGTGGTACTGCCTTTGCCAGCGATTGTGATCGACCGTAGCCTTGTCTTAGATATTGATGTGTATCACCGCCACAACGCGTGATTTTAGGCTAGGTCGGGAGCAACCTCTGTTTCATGCGAGACATTCCATGTGCAGTTTACCAGTCTAGAACTTCATAAAGTCCGGAACCGTCATACTTGAGGTTTTAGACTGACAAGAAGTGCCTTGCCTATGTGATTCATGGTACAACGGTGGCACCTCGGCTTTGTTGCTGGTGTTGTTTATAAATTCAGCTATCTTGAGATAGATGAGGATTTGTATCAAGCACTGTACCCCAGATATACAGTACCAGATGTCTTTAACAAATAGCAAGTTGCTGAGCTTCTTTTTGGATGAGCTTGGCAAGCCTCGGTCTTGTGATAAGCGAGAGATGGAATAGTTTTATACAGTAGACAAGAGATTTGAAAAGACGCTCCATAAATGTTGTTTGGGCGCGTGAAGAACCGGGCTTGCCGCCCATCACATGAGCTCTCGGTGATATTTGAGTGACGTCGACGTGTCGCACGGAGGGTGAATGGGGAGGGGCTATAAGCCTGAAGTGCTCATGCGTTGGACGCGTGCGGGTTCTTGAGGACGACACTTCATCTCATGTGGGTTCTACATGTCTTTATTCGCTTTTATTGAAGGGAAGGATGGTAGCTGGCGTGGAATGGATACTTACCTACCTAGGCAGGTATAGGTAGGTACCTAGTTTACATATCTCCAGGCCGGAATACATCATGAGCATATGCGAATATGGCAAAGTTGAGTGTCTGAATTAAAAAGAAAGAAAAAAATACAAAAGAGTCCTTTATGATCTGTTCCTCATTATTGCCCATAGTCAAGTTCAAACGTATACTACCTCGGGTTAAAGCACCAAAGTAGACGCGTTCGTACGTCAGATCACGAGCACGGAGTACAAAGTCCTGAGGTGGGCGTCACCACCGTGAGCATCCAGACTCGTGGGGCATAGGTGGGGTTGGCAGGTCTCCCCTTCCCTGTCCAGGTTACCATACAGTGCCAGATTCCCTGTTCTCAAACGAATCCAAATGCTTGGAACCTAATTTCTACGACAACAACTCCAGCGCTGATCACTTAGAATTGCTCCTTTGCCTTAGTCGTCATCTCCAAGTCCAGCATCTACATCTCAAACGGCACCAAGCAAGCATCCCGAGCATACCAAAGCCGGAGTCTACCTCGTCACGACGAGGCGGACAATGCGCATGAGCTGCAGCTATGGATGCCAACATCCAGAGGGCCCTCAATGATAAGCTCTACGACAAACGCAAGATTGGAGCTCTCGAGTATGTCTCACCTGTCTTTTTAGACCTGCGCAATTATCAAAGCTCCATATCCAGAGCTTTTATGCCCTTGCTACCACCACGGGTTGCACCTCGGCCCGATGACTTCCTGCTGCTGTCTCTCCTATCACTAACCCTTATTTATAGACTGGAGCGCGTTATCCGAGATCTTGTGAGCGTTAAAGACTATCAGCGCGTTCACGACATCCTCGAGCAGCTATGCAACGAGTATGCCTACGCCGTCCATCAGCCTCATGCCAGAAATGGTGGTTTGATAGGACTGGCGGCCGCCGCTATTGCACTGGGACCAGTACGTTGAAACCTTCTGAGACCCTATTTGGCTCATGATCATACAGCGAGGAAGCCTCTCTCCATGAACATGAGCAATTTAGCTCTCATCGTGGATTCTCTTCTAACCCTGAAGCTAGGAGCTACCCAGATATTTGGCCAAGATAGTCCCCCCCGTACTAGCGTGCTTCACGGATCAAGATGCGAGGGTTAGGTATTATGCTTGCGAGGCCATGTATAACATAGCCAAGGTTGCCAAAGGAGAAATATTGGTTTATTTTAACAGCATCTTTGACCAACTGTGTAAGGTGTGTTTTCTTATCGGCAATCCTAGCTATTGGACGAATAACAAATCGCTAACGCGTCAATCGTCATGTTAGCTTGGCGCAGATTCAGAGCTCTCTGTCAAAAACGGTGCAGAATTGCTTGATCGGCTCGTCAAAGATATCGTATCAGAGTCAGCTGCTTCCTATGTCTCCATTCTTGAGGCACCGCCGGAGTTTGATGGCGATGATAAGGTGGCATTAGAAGATAACTCTCACTTACCAACAGCATTTTCTCTATCTCGATTTATTCCCCTACTTAAAGAGCGCATATGGGTCATTAACCCCTTCACTCGCCAATTTCTTGTCGGCTGGATTACTCTACTGGATTCTATACCGGATCTCGAACTGGTTACATACCTACCAGACTTTCTCGGGGGCGTCCTCAAATTCTTGTCGGATCAAAATTCAGATGTGCGGGTTGCTACGCAGACTTGTTTGGATAAATTTCTGAACGAGATCAAGCGTATCTCCCGCATCAAGAAAGGGGTCCTTGAAAGTAAACGGTCCAAGGAGGGTGCCAAGCGGAAACGACAGGATTCCATCGATAGCGAATCGCTGAACCCCGATTTTGAGGAAGGAGATGAGCTTGACTCGGACGCTGCCAACGATGATGACGACGACGATAGTGGTGAAGACTGGATCCCGGGCCAGGATGTCGAGATCAATTACAAGGAAATTCTTCAAATTTTGACTGCCACACTGGATTCTCCGTTAGGTCCGTTGCTTTGTAAATCCATGCTCCAACTTTGTACAAAATGACTAACACTTAATAGAGGAAGACTGTCTTCTCGAGTCTCTGAGATGGATTGTGGAGTTTCTTGACATCTGCCCCGAAGAGGTTCTTCCTTTTACTCCCAAGATCCTTGCTCATATGCTTCCAGCTATGGCCAGCAACAAGGAGACCATCCATCAAGCAGCAACTAGGGTCAACACTTGTTTGATGGACTACGTCGTGTCGCTCTCCGATGACTCTGAGTTGAGTCAACCGCCTCCCTCTCAACCTCTTCACCACTTCTCAACCTCCCGACTACCCGTCCCTGGAGAAAAGGGGATCGACGGTAATAATAGCAACCGGGCATCACTATCGAGTTCGAGAGACCTTGATTTTCGTAGTCCGACCCCTGCTCAAGGTCGTTCGATATCGACCCCTGCAGACATCAACGTTACTCAGACACAAGCGGACTTAGACTACGCTGCAGCTGTGAATTCATTGACCCTTCTTTTTCTCAATGATCATGAAGCGACTCGAGTAGCGGCCTTGACGTGGCTGATTATGCTACACAGGAAGGCTCCCAGAAAGGTGCTTGCTTTCAATGATGGCACGTTTCCGGCGCTGCTTAAGACCTTATCTGATCCGTCGGACGCCGTAGTTACCAAGGACTTGCAGCTCCTTTCGCAAATATCACGGAACACAGAAGACGACTATTTTGCCAATTTCATGGTGAACCTATTGCAGCTCTTCTCGACAGACCGCAAACTGCTCGAGACACGAGGCAATCTTATCATTCGACAGCTTTGCTTGAGCTTGAGCCCTGAGAGGATCTACAGAACTCTGGCAGACTGCATTGAGAAAGAAGAAGACGTTGAGTTTGCAAGCATAATGGTGCAAAACCTCAACAACAATCTTATTACTGCACCTCAGCTAGCAGATGTACGGAAAAGGTTGCGGAACCTTGAAACTAGGGTACGAGGACACTTCCAATGCAGTAAGAAGGCGGACGCTAACAAGTCAAAGGATGGCCAGACGCTATTTGTGGCATTGTTTCGGTCATGGTGTTATAACGCCGTGGCTACTTTTTCGCTGTGTTTGCTTGCCCAAGCTTATGAGCAAGCTTACAATTTGCTGCAGATTTTGTAGGTCCAAGGCCCCGTCCCAAATCGTATCTACTAACGCGCGTGGCTCTTAGTGGTGAATTGGACATGACCGTCAATATGCTCATTCAGGTCGACAAGCTGGTACAGTTGATTGAGTCACCTGTTTTCACCTGTAAGCTTCCCTCTGATATGGTCTCATACTTCAAAAACTAACGCGCCGTGTAGACCTCCGTCTACAGTTACTGGAGCCCGAAAAGTATCCGTACTTATACAAATGCATGTATGGTATTTTGATGCTTCTGCCGCAATCCTCAGCATTTGCTGCTTTGAAAAACCGTCTCAACAGTGTCAGCTCTATAGGCTATCTACATGCGGCACCTCGAACGTGAGTTGAGATTTCACTTGGGCGGTGCTTGTGTTGCCGGGACAAGAATACTTTAACCTGACAGCTGCACCTTATTGCCTCCGCTCCTGCTTTTTACTAACAAGTATAACAGGACAACTTCTACTTCAAGCAGCTCCAATTTTGACAGGCCCAACCGACTGAAGAGCAGGGAAGATGGGAATATACGCTGGGTCGAACTACTGGAGAAGTTTCGAAGTGTTCAGGAACGCGCGCGACGTGTACAGCGCCAGAACAATTTGGACGGTGACGAAATACCGCTGATGGGAGTTAGTGAACTTCGCATTGGCGACGGGGCGATAGATGTCAAAGGCAAGGAGACACGCGGTGTCGGTCTACAGTCAATACCCCAGAAAGAACCAGCACCTGCTCCCCCAGTACCCGCGAAAAGGATAGGCCTGGGCAGACAGTTTGGAAGATTGGGAGGCGCCGTGGCAGGAAAAGGTCGACGAAATCCATAGTGACTGCATCGAATTGGGTTATATGTATACAGCGTTTCTGCGTGGGGACCAAACTTGCTGGGGCTGACGGTGTTGAGAGGTTCATTAATGTGTAGTATCAAAGAGCAATGAAACAGACATCAGCGTCGTCGCTTAACGGGACTCTCACGTTCTACTAGGCCTTCAAAGACAGTATCGCGCTGAGATGTGATCGAGTGCAGCTGGTTTTGCAGGTTCTGGAGCTCTGTTCTGGCCATATCTGGATCGCTGGGTAGGCCCTGAAAAGCAGCTAGTTGGACGTCGAGCTCCTTTTTCCGTGCCAGAACAGCCAAGTATTCCTGCTCGTCGCGAGCAAGATCAGCTATGGTTGGGTGGGATGAATCAGCAGAGGCAGCAAGAGCGGCAACCCTATCTTGAAGCTCGGGTAGCTTGGTAGACAGGGCTTTGACTTTGCGCTGCATTTCGAGGTTCTGCTTGGCAAGGTGTGACGGGGGCTGGTATTCATCACTCTGTAAATCGCATAGAAGATCATTAATGCGAGCTGCTTCTTCGTCCATGTGCTTGTGGAGGACCTCAACACGGGCCTTCATCTGCTCTGCGTCGTGTATGCTCGACTGGAGTTGGCACATGCGCCGACCTAGTGTTTCGGGCTCAGGAAAAGCGACGCCGAACTGCAGAGCCATGTTTGCCATGGCATCTAGAGCCGTATGGCCATCGGCAGGTAGGTTGTGTTGTACAGCTTCAATGAGCCCTTCCCTCAACGGCCGGCTAGAATTGTCGAGCTTGGATTCGGACTCGGTGAGTTCCTGTAGGGCAGTGGTCTCGGATTTGGCGATTAGACTGCGCTCCTCATCAGCGGCCTCATTGATAGAAGCAAGGGCGAGAAGAGCTTTGAGGGTGTCGTTGTTGCGCTCGAAAGGAGGGACTGGACGGGGGTGGAATTTGGAGGAGAGCCAGGCGTCGATATAGGACCAGTCGCGGGCGGTGGACGCAGCGATTCGAGCGACGGAGGGTGAAAAGATTGCTGAATCTTCGCTGAGTAGACGATGGTGTGCCATGGTTAGATGCGGAGCGTAAGGAGACGAACCTTGTTTGCACGTAATGGAATGTCTAGACACAGGAGGTTCCAGACAAAGAAGACTACATACCAAGGGAAGTGTGACGCCACAAAGCCAGCTGCAGCCACCGGAAGAGCAGAGAGGGATGGGGATGCCTGTCAAAGCTGCGGGACCCCCTGTAACTGCAGGTCGCAGACTGATTCTGTCCCTGACTGCACTAAATTTATAGTGCCCGCCGCTAACTGATGCGGCAGGAACCTGGAAGGCAGGAACTGCGCCTCGACATTGGTGGGCGATAGGCGAGTACTTGTGGCCACCTATGATTTTACGAGCTCAATCACGTACCTGGCTGACAAGCCCGTCCCCGGCTAGGACGCCTTCTCCGGCTACATTTGGCGTGTTGGCTTCTTTGATCAAGTTGTCCTTTTTGACTTTGTTATTACAGAAGCTTCTCACACTTTTCTCCTTCTCTTTTTCTTTCTCTCCTCTTATCTCTCACCAACATTCCCAACCCGTCTCTGTTGCCGTCGTATTGTCGTCGTCAACTACCACGTCCATTCAACAGTTAATGCATCACCATTAATATCATCGTTTGCGATTTGCCGCTCGATCTTCCTCACCAACCTATACTTCGAAACGAACAGCTACCCCGGCCAGAAAATGCATCTCAATCTTGCTGCGTTGGCGGTGGCCGCTACGACACTGCTCGCTTCGGCCAACGCCCTCTCGCCTCAGGATGTCCCGGCCGATCTTCCTGTCGCGACGCTCTTGACGACGGCACAGTCGCATTTGTCCCGCGGCGAAACCAGCGAGGCTCTCATCTACTACGACGCTGCCATCGCTCGCGATCCGGCAAACTACCTGACTCTGTTCAAGAGGGCCACCGCCTACCTCTCCCTTGGCCGGACCTCGCAGGCAACCGATGATTTCAACAAGGTGCTGTCGCTCAAGCCTGGTTTCGAGGGCGCCCACCTCCAACTCGCTAGGCTCCGTGCCAAAGCTGGAGATTGGGATGCTGCAAAGGAGCAGTATCGTACTGCTAGCCGAGAGCCCAACTCCGCTGAAGTCACTCAGCTCGAGGAGGCCAAGCTGGCGGCTCACCTCGCTGAGATGGCTAGCAAGGGCGAGAAGTGGGAGGAGTGTGTCACCAACGCCGGTATTGCTATTGTCGTTGCGAGCCGATCCGCACATCTTCGTGAACTTCGGGCGCATTGTCGCTTTGAGCGCGGAGAGGTCGAGGAAGGCCTGAGCGATCTGCAGCACGTCCTTCACATGAAGCCCGGAGATACTACTCCCCACATCGTCATCTCAGCTACCTCTTTCTACGCTCTGGGTGATCTTGAAAAGGGTATCGGACAGGTCAAGAAGTGTCTCCAGTCCGACCCAGACTCCAAAATTTGCAAGAAGCTGCACAAGCAGGAGAAGAAGGTTGAGAAGGCATTCAAAAAGATCCAGGGACAGCTTAGCCGTGGACAACCTACTACAGCAGGAAGGTCACTAGTCGGCGCTGCTGGGGAATCTGGCCTACTTCCTGATGTTCGACAACAAGTAGACGAGCTCAAGGGGAACAAGAGTATTCCCAAGGCAGCTCGGATACAACTACTGACAGATTTGGTTGAGCTCACTTGTCAAGCATACACTGAGGTAAGACACGACCCTTGATTTGGCTATAAAGATACTTACTCGATACAATTAGTCAAGCCACAAGGACGCTGCCAAGTACTGTGATGAGTCACTACAGCTAGACGCTGACTCTTTCTGGGGACTGCTTCACAAGGGCAAGGCTCAGTTGAGGAGTGAACTATTCGATGCCGCCATTGCTACCCTCGAAAAGGCCGCTGAGCTTCGCCCCGACTTCAAGGAAAAGGTGAACCCGATACTCAACAAGGCTCATATTGCTCTCAAGCGCAGCAAGACCAAGGATTACTACAAGGTGCTTGGCGTTGCCAATGACGCCGACGAGCGCCAGATCAAGTCGGCCTACCGCAAGCAATCCAAGATTTTCCATCCTGATAAGGCTGCCAAGCAGGGCATTCCTAAGGAAGAAGCTGAGAAGAAGATGGCCGCCATCAACGAGGCATACGAGGTGCTTAGCGATCCCGAGCTGCGTGAGCGCTTCGACCGTGGTGACGATCCCAACTCGCAGGAGAGGCCAGGAAACCCCTTCCAACAGGGCAATCCCTTCGGCGGCGGTGGACATCCTTTCATGTTCCAGCAAGGTGGCGGCGGACAACAATTCAAGTTCCAGTTTGGATTTTAGAGAGTACATGTCGCATCTTTTATTATTTCATAACGAGACTATCGCCATGAACAAGTTTATCAACGGCGGGTCGATTGTGGCAGCGAATTTGTTTGGGTTGGATGAGAGTCTTTGCCGGCATATGAGTCTTTGCTCAAGGCCAACATGGTCAGAGCTCTCTCCAACTGGAGTGATTGGGGGGTTGGCGTTGGAGTTTTCCAGACACAGATTCATTTAAGAGCTATACACAAAGCGAATAAAACAGCGAATACCTTGACAGTTGACATATTTTTAACGATCACCTGTTGGCCATCTTGACCTCTCGGTTTTAGCTCATCCCATGGTGGCGTCTTGGCCTGGGTGCATCTTCCTCGTCGCCGAGGTCGGCGCAGCAACGATATCGCAATCCGTTGCGTCGCAGGGACAAGCGCCACCACTTAAAGAATCAACCCTTATTTCTTTTTTGGTTAGAACCAAGGTGTATGTCTTGGAAACGTGCGTCAAATACGGAAGTGGTGTTACAAATAATCAGCGCCAGCCGAAGCCTATGCGGGGTCATAACACTAATACTGTAGTATCTTAACATAAAAACATTAACTGTCAACCTATCATGACACTCCCCGCCGTCTAACTGTGCAAATGAACACCGGCACTCCCCCATCCGTTTCCTGTCCCAGTTGCCGTTCAAAGTGTGTTTTTCCATTTAAGAAGGATGGTTTTGCTTTATGTACACGATCCGTCGCTAGTGCCAGAATCATCACTCGACCGTCTTCTCGGTAGAGGGTTCTGCTGATGTGTTAACCCGGTGTCCTTGAGATCAAGAAAGCGAACCGGGCCTGGCAAGAGTCGGATCAAAATATTTGTCCAAGGGTATAACGGATTTTTTTTGGTCATTGCCGTCTCCATTTCCATAATTAGCGTCTTTTTGTTATCCTTCTCTACTAAGTCTGTCCCTCGGCTGAGGATATGACCACAAGGTTTCGGTTGTCGATCGATTTCTACGCATGCTCGATGGACGATGGCGCCATGTTGTTGATGATGTTCGAGTGAAGAGATGTTCACGCGGCGTCATTTCGCTTGATGAAATAAGACCTGATGGAGGATTAGTTTTGGCCAAGATGAGTTTTATTGTGCGACTTACTTGGAAAACTCGTACGCCGACCAGCAAATAGCTGTGCTAGGCATGGTAGTAACGACACGAGGTCGCACACCCTTAAAGAAGCCCCTGACACCTGCTCTTTGGTAAAGCAATCGGCAACCTCCAATGAAGCTGTTAACATTCCTCACCTCGGGATCGACGGAAGTTCCACGTGTTTGAAGCATAGTCTTGATGACGTCCATAGGTGTTGTGAGGCCAGCAGCAAATCCACCAGCAACTGCACCAGCCAGGCAGTGAGTTAAAGGGTCGTAGTTCTTGGCGGGGTTCATGGCGGTTGAGATGGATTCGTAGGCGAGAAACTGGAGAGCAGTGAAAGGGACGGTCATAGACAAGGTCGTCGGGTAAGAGATGTAGAAAGCGCTCAAGCCTTCAGACTTATAGACGTATCGGGCACAATCCAGCATGGATCGGTACATCTTGCTCGAATTCTGAATTTGCATACGCTGCTTGATCACTACAGTAGCTATCAGTGACTACACTCCAGGTCTTGATAAGGGTGCGACGTACCATCAAAAGGGTTCATGAAAGCGTCGCTAGCAATGGTAGCGGCAGCGCCACTAGTGGCTGCGGAAGTTCGGGATTAGCTT
The DNA here is from genome assembly GCA_013266265.1 of Fusarium sp. NRRL 66182. Lineage (NCBI taxonomy): Eukaryota > Fungi > Ascomycota > Sordariomycetes > Hypocreales > Nectriaceae > Fusarium > Fusarium sp. NRRL 66182. The sequence goes on from JABFAK010000255.1 coordinate 116,120, forward strand.
ATGGCAAAGTGGATGTATCATGAGTGAGGAGTAATTACCAGCAGCGAGGGGGTGATGAACACCAGCCTGGTTGCCGCCCATGGCATGCTTGACTGCTTCGTATGTAGCAAAATAGACAGCATGTGCAGGACCTGAATGAATAGTTTTAGCAATTGAGCATGGTGGGTCAAGCTAGCTTGTAAGCTGGCATGACGTGGTAGACTCACCAGCTCCAACAATAACACTAGACATGCCGCGCCACAAGCTGAAGAAGCCCTCAGTCCGAGCAATCTGTAAAGTATTGCGGATGACGCCCGAGTAGGCCGGTGTGGTGCTAGGATTAAGGATTTGCATCCGAGTCTAAGAGCGTATCAGACTACTGATCGATATGGAACTGTCCATGGTTGAAACATACTTTGATTGCATCAATGGGATACATAACAGTGTGTTCCTATAAGATAAGGCGGAATTAGTCTTCTGACTTATTTGCTGCTCGACCAAGGGATGCATACTGCTATGCCCGCAAAGGCGCCTGCTGCCATGTTCTGCAGCAGGGAAAAGTTGGGCGGCAAAGATTCATAGCTGCGCAAGAACAGTCAGCTTTGAAGACCTTTAAAACAGTCCTAAGATAGGAGTTGAATCGCTCACTCGTATTCCTCGACTGGCTCTGCACTTGGCTGGGCCATGGCGGCCACAGCTTCCGATGCTCCGCCGAAGGGCTTGGTCTCGAGGGCCGCCAGATTGACGACTGGAGGGGTGATCTAGGCAAATGCGCAGGAGGAGAAGCGGCGAGCGATGCGTGCCGGAGATTGAATCGGCGACGGTGGGCTAAAGGAATTGGAAGTCGAGCCTAGAACTGGGCTGTGGAAGGTCGCTGCGAACGAGAACGAGAACGATGACGATGTCGATGTCGATGTCAATGTCGAGATAAGGGCCCAGAGGCAAAATGCGGGTTTCACTTGCTTGAGCCGAAATGGCCGCGCAAAATCGACGTTTGTTGTAACCGGCTTTTTCTTTCTATCTCCCCCTAGCCTTCTTCGGCTTATTCGGATAAATCGATTGAAAAAGTGTCTTGTCGCTGGCGGTTATGAAGAACAAGAAAGTGAACCGAAGCCTGAGCGGAGGCGATGGAGCAAAAAAGTAGTTCAGAGGCTGGTGTCCCTTGCTAACTAGTCTGGTTTGGACCAAGATGAGGAAAAGTGCAGCCAGATAAACCGTTATCGAGAAAAAATTACCGGGAGATAACTACCAAGACAGCTCCGTTTACGGCCTCGGAGTCCGGGCAGGAGCTACCTAGGTAGGCATGTACTTCTGGCTTACCTCCTCCCACTCGTCGGGGTCGGGGCGACCTAATGTTAACTACCAACCTTAGGCACCTACGTACATACACGCATAGGTACATACTACATGGTAGGGATCTCAGCGCGCGCCAGTCAAGGTCAGATAGGTTTAGATAGTATGGTGCCCATGACGGAGGTATTCTCTCGTAGTGGCATCTATGGAAAGGTACTTTGAGTCACTACTTCTCCGCTAAATCTCAGCGCTTGCCCGCGGAAGTGCAAGTATAGCAGTTGCGCCTACCTTATCAGTTTATTTATCGATCTAACGCTAACTTCGAGGCAGGCATAAGGTAATCAGAGATGCTGTCTTTTACGATGCCAAATCTTATCAATTCTGCGATATTTGCTTATGGAGATGTGCGTCTATAAGCCCTTAGCTTACGGCCCCCATCATATGTACTCTCGCAGTGAGCCCTTACATGTCTCTTCCGCGCCTCTTCGATTCGTTGTTCAGCGCGTATCGGCGCCCAAGAGACATGGTGGAGTTCACGCAACGGCCACGCTAGACTGGGTATTCATGTTTGTACGTACGTAAATTGACCAATTCAATTATTTTCTTTGTGGGCTTGCTTCATATCATGTCTTGCTGCAATAAATTGAAACCAAGATTGATATCGATCTCTCCGCCACATAACTACCAAGCCGAATGACACTGTATGTTTCAACCCGGATTCCAGCATAGGTACTAGAGGCTATAACAAGGCAATGTAAGCAATTCAATTGTATAGTCTATATCAGAAAAAGATATTTCTGTTCAAACACGAGTCCCTGTTCAACTTATTGTGGTCCGTCCTGGCTGGATCAGCTCCACAAGAAAAGCAAAACAGGTACCCATGACAGCCCTTGGTCTGGAAGCGAGACAAAAGAATAACCTCTACTCGCTTCCCACAGAGTTACAGTTGATGGAATCTTTGACTGCTTGGCCTGCAACTATAATCCGCATAGTGACCAGATAATCAGAGCCTCTTACCTACTAAGCAGGTACCTGTGTATCGATATCATGTCCAGAACAAAAGGAAGGAGCTCATAATCGCATAAAAGCCTCACTCGCAAAATGCTGGTGGAGAGAGTGAAGAATACACCAGCAGACCAGCTGCCTAGGACCATGGGCCAGGGTCTTTGCAGTATGTATGTATGTACAAGGGCATGCGCGTTAAAATTAAGTTATCAATCAGTAAATAATCCATTGGGG
>JABFAK010000256.1:0-31653 GCA_013266265.1 Fusarium sp. NRRL 66182
TTTATTTTGCACACCACCTGGATAGGTACCTAACCATTGCAGCCTACAGTAGAGATTTACAACGGTCCCCGGTGTTGTTGTTGCGCTACTACCGCAAAAGGCAAGGCGGGGATTGCGACATAGGTCATGCCAGATAAAACCACTCATTTTTGTATCATGCTGAGCACTCACAAGCCACACATTTTTTTCTACGTGGGAGAGGATGGAGAAAACCATTCAACAGGGGCTTTTGTTATTCGATATGGAGGGCGAGATCGTGTCTGGATTCTTGCGGGGCCTTGCTACGTATGTATATGCCCATACTGATGCCGATTACCCAAGATCCGCGGGCTTGATTCTACCTATTCTCACCTCTTTTGTCTCTCGCCATCTTTTGTTTTTCATCTCAAGCGTCAATTATTGATCGGCATATCGTGTATATACAACGAGTCATTAGAATCCCATCCATTATTACCCATATTTCCCTGCAAATCCCATTCTACTACAGGCCTCCACTGTACATGTCGTCTTAAACCCCACGACTTTCGTCATCGCGCTGGCCCGAGACCCCAGACCACCAGACTGGGAGCCACGACTTGACTGATATTGTATTGGCCAGAACAATAACTCTTCACCACCTACTCTACTACTACACACCCTTCCGAATCATTACCTCCACGTCCTTATATCGAATCAGCTAGTTACGTCTGCCCTAGTGATCACAGCTTGCGTCGAGGAACACTTGTCCACTGCTGGGACAAAAGCTAGCAAATGGATGCATGCCTATATACGAGCGATGTTCCGACCTGAATGATCAAATTTCCCGTCTTCGAAGAGACATTAGCAGAGTCCAGTCACTCTCTTTATTCCTGATATCTCGAATGGCATACCTATCATTCTGGACTCCTACGAGTGACTGATACGCCCTGATGCCAGCTCACACAGCTACGTTGGGCCAGGCCTTGGCTAACCTCCTCGGCATCAAGCTGGACGAACAGAAGAAAGACATACAGAGTGAGGCGGCAAGCGGTGCATCTGTCCTCTCGGTACAAAGCAATAGTTCGTTCTACGAGACCGAACCTACAGCTTCAGAATGGTTGAAAGAACAGCTCCCGTCTTTAGAAGATCTAAACGGATATGGAGCCTCATTATTCCCCTTTACCACATGGATTGGCCACTACAATGTACAGTGGTTTGCAGGTGACTTGGTCGCTGGCATAACCATTGGTGCTGTCGTTGTCCCCCAGGGAATGGCTTATGCCATGCTCGCCAACCTGGAACCCCAGTTTGGCCTGTACTCATCCTTCATAGGCGCCCTGATCTATTGGGTATTTGGCACATCCAAGGATATTTCAATTGGCCCAGTTGCTGTGCTCTCCACCGTGGTTGGAAATGTCGTTCATGATATCCAAACCTCATATCAAGACGTACCAGGCCATGTCGTTGCGTCGTCCTTGTCCATCATCGCAGGCTGTATCGTCCTCGTCATTGGACTGCTCAGATGCGGGTGGATAGTCGATCTCATCTCCATCACATCCCTCTCGGCTTTCATGACAGGCTCTGCTATTACCATTTGCGTCGGCCAACTACCGGCACTCCTTGGCTTGTCAGGTTTCTCAAATCGCGAGCCGCCCTACCGAGTCCTCATGAACACGATCAAAAACATTGGAGAAGCAAACTGCGATGCTGTCGTCGGCTTATCCTCCCTATCTGTCCTATATGCAATTCGCCTGTGCTTCACTGCCACCGCGGAGCGATACCCAAAGCACAAGAGGCTGTTGTTCTTCGTCAATACGATGCGGACCGTTTTTGTCATCCTCGTATACACGTCAATCAGCTGGGCCCTAAACATATATAGACGAGAAGACCCGCTCTTCAAGATCTTGGGGGTTATTCCAAAAGGTTCGCTTTAGGGTTCAAGAAGCCTGATTAACAAGACTAACAAAATGGCAGGGTTTCAGAATGTTGGGGTACCCAAGATCTGCTTGTTGAACACATCGCAATCTCCAAGTCATTTGGTCGGGTCAATAACTATACCATCGATCCCTCGCAGGAAATGGTTGCGATTGGAATGGCCAACCTCATTGGGCCGTTCCTCGGTGCATATCCATCCACAGGATCCTTCAGCCGTACAGCAATTCAGTCAAAAGCCGGTGTAAGAACCCCCGCTGCTGGCATTATCACTGGGTTGGTCGTTCTCCTCGCGACTTATCTGTTGACTGCTGTCTTTTTCTATATTCCGAGTGCCACACTTGCGGCTGTCATTATCCATGCCGTTGGGGACCTTGTCACGCCACCTGATACCGTATACCAGTTCTGGAGAGTTTCCCCGGTAGAAGTATTCATCTTCTTTACCGGAGTGGTTGTTAGTATCTTTGCCCAGATCGAAGACGGTTTGTATGCTACTATGCTCCTCTCAAGTGCAGTGCTCGTCTGTCGGATCCTCAAAGCCAAGGGCCGTTTTCTGGGCAAGGTCAAGGTCCATTCGGTCATCGGTGATCATGTTATTGGCGATGATCATCGACAGGTTGTTGGAGAATATGGCACAATCGAGACCCCAGAAACTTCAGCAAGAAATGTATTTCTACCCCTTGGCCATTGCGATGGCTCAAATCCGGATATTGAAGTCGATCATCCATATCCCGGCATCTTCATCTACCGCTTTTCTGAAGGCTTCAATTATCCGAACGCGAACTCTGCACTGGAATACCTCACCGAATTTGTTCAGTCCAAGACACAGCGCAGCAGTCCAGAAGCCTTTGAAAGACCTGGGGATCGACCATGGAATAACCCAGGACCAAGGAAATCTGCAAAACGGCCCGCACATTCCGACTTGGATTCCGGCCTGCCGACACTAAAAGCGGTCATCTTGGACTTCAGTTCCGTCAATAATGTCGATATCACCGCGGTCCAGCGACTAATCGATATCCGGAACCAGCTCGACTCATATGCTGCTCCAGGCGGAGTGGACTGGCATTTCGCCTGTATCAGTAATCGATGGACCAAACGGGCTCTTGTATCAGCGGGATTTGGAATTCCATACAAGCCCAATGAGGAGGGGATACACCGAAGATGGAAATCGATTTTCAGCGTGGCGGAAATCGGAGGCAAGAACTCGGCTGCAGCGCTGGCTCAGGAGTCGAGCTTTCACGGGCTCACACCTCACCATGTGAACATATCAGATGAGGAGCCCTTGATTGGAGGCCTGTCTTCTGTGCAGTCATATGGTTCTATGACAGCTGGAGAGTTGGAAAAGCAGAGGCGGAAAGGTGCTGCGGTCCACGGTCTAGATAGGCCGCTATTCCATGTCGACCTAACAAGTGCGTTGCAGAGCGCAATTGCCAATGTGGAGGAAAGGCCGGGTCTTGGAAATGCAGCGTCTGGTTAGAGCTTGTTCAGAAGATGGAGCGAGAATCTGGCATTGGTGTTGGCGTTTCTTTTTCTTTAAAGCATCCGCATCAGGAGAGAAAACAAGTAAACAAGCGAGTTTTTGATTATAGTGCTTTAGTTTTATAGATCTATAATTCAAAGTGATCAGAATCACGTGTGTTCATAGCCATAGCTCGACGTTCGGGAGCGGTATGGTTGTCTGTGCCCGGGTGAGGAAAGTGAAGATGCAGTGATTCCTAACTTTGGCGGGTAATTAACACAATATTTTTGAGATGAATGAATCCCATGATATCTAGGCAGCTTTCTGATTGCTCACATAAGATATCAAAATTTGTTGCGACCTGTGATCTGCCCTGGTATAGGGTGAAGTCTTTTAGGATCAGGGGCCGATCACATGACCTCGCGCGGCACTTTACGCGTTCTAGGCCCTTCCCACTCTTTGGACTCCTTATAACCAACACTGCGTCATGTCATGTACACACTGACTTCCAGATACAACAGCTGTCAAGCTCTCGGGCAAAATCAGAATTGATATACCCACACTAGACCATTTAGGAGGCTGCTTCGTGTTTCTTTTCTTGCCATTTCGCAGTAATGGTGGCTGGATATCAACGGCTGAACGAAAAGAAATCACAGCCAAACCCGAATATCGTCTTCATCAAGCCCTTAGAGAACCCCGATAAGAAGATTGCCCAGGATTTTCTGGAAAGAATAGCAGCACGATGCCGTGGGTTTTCCCTCTTTTCTATGTATCTGACCTATCACTAAGTATTTCCGTCACTAGGTCCTATCATGCGAGAACACCATCTTTATGTTACGTCTCTCGAGGAGTACGAACCAAATCGTGAATTTGTTGGACGAAATTTCAACGCGGGGGAAGTTGTTCAGCTTGTCCTGAAGTCACCCAGCGGACGCTGGCTGCCGTTCAATTATGTCCAAATGGTCATGATGCACGAGCTGGCACACTGCAAGCAAATGAACCACTCACGAGCATTCTGGGCCGTTCGCAATTCGTATGCTTCCCAAATGCACGATCTATGGTCTAAAAGGTACACCGGAGATGGTCTCTGGGGTAGGGGCGCCCATCTTGCTACTGGTGCATGGGAGAGGAATACCGTGCTTGCTGGCGATGCTCTACCGGAGCATCTCTGCGGAGGTACATACAGATCGCGGCGAAAGAGAAAGGCGAAACCAGAACTGTCTTACAAGGAAAGGAAGGAAAGAAGAATTCTGAAAAAGTTTGGACAAAATGGAGTCGCTCTTGGATCAGATGAAGAGAAGAAGGTCAAGTTGGAGAGTGGCAAAAAGGTCCAGGCCAAACCTCGAGTGGCCGGGAGCATGAGAGGACGCGAGTTGCGGGCAGCTGCAGCACTCGCCCGCTTCGAAAAGCAAAAGGCAGAACCAAAGCCCACCAAATGCGACGAGACGGGATCAGGCAGCGATACTGAGTTCGAAGACGGATTCGAGCAGGACTCGAAGGACGCAGTCGACGTTGACGGCAAGAGACTTGTCGATGGACAAGGCCGGGGAATGGTCAGAGTATGTGAGGATGAGGACGCCAATGCTCCAGAAGCAAGAGACGAGACGCAGGAGCTTCAGAACATGATTAGGGGCATCAAGAGAAACTCTCCCGAGCCACAAGCCTTGGGAAGGCCCGGAGAATCCAGACCAACAAATCCAAGTAGCTGGACAGGGCCATCAGCAACACCGGCAATCAAGATCGAGCCAGAGCCTACCAAAGAACTCCTTCCTACGAACCCAGATGCTCGCGGGAAAGCTACGATACAACCTCAAGACACATATTCTGATGTTACAACACAACCAAGCAAATTTACAAGTAACAAAATGGCACCCGATAGAACATGCTCAATGTGTTCATATGTCAACCATGATATGGTATTTACGTGTGCAATGTGTGCCAACATGCTGGACTCGTCAACGCCAGGCTCATGGCGATGCTCGAGCGACGCGTGTCAAGCTACGCAGTATCACAACGCTGGCGATTGTGGGGTGTGTGGTCTATGCGGGAAAAGACGAGACTGTGTGTAGTCATACTCATGGCATTGAGAAAACTTTGTGACCAGTACAACAGGATGAGAAGCTGGCCAAAACCCTTTGTATTAGTGGTGGAGGCAACAGTAAAAACTTGCAACCAGTGGCGCCAAACTGATGGCAACAATTAGATACAACCCCCCCCGAGTTAGTTGATCAAAGGCTTGTAGTGTGGAAATCTTGCTTGGAAAGATCTTCTCATTGCTTGTCTCAGGGTCTTGATGACCACATGGGATTTGCTTCCATGATAGATCAAGAGTATGTTATATATATACAAAAGTCCATTTCGAAATCCAATCCAGATCCTATCTTCACACCGTCTGGTATTCTCTCTTGGCACATGTCGGCCTGGTTGCTACGCGGAGCTTTGTTGGAACCATCCTACAAACTGTGAGTGCTGTCACCGTTGCAACCGGTCTCCTGAGCCATACCATTCAGATTCGTCTTCACCATTACACAATACGATTATCCGGCGCAGCCAAGAGAACGAGGTCCTGCGCGTAAGGACTCTGCTCTGTATGCGGCCTTGATGCCTAATGGTGGGTGGCACTTCACGGTTATATCACAGGAGAGAGAGAGATGGAGATCTATGCATGTTAGTAAAAAAAAGCGTACTTACATGTGCTCTTCTTCGATATATCTAGACGATACTCGACTGGTGCGTAGTTGAGTAGGCGATGGTGCAGTTGTCTCTGTTGAGCTGGTTTTGTGATTATACAAACGGTCGACAAACGAGTGGAAGATGAGCATCGTTTTTCCGATGAAAGTATGAAAACAATGGATGCGAAGCGTTCAGGCGGCGCGGGCCGGGTGTCCGGCGAAGAATCCGGTTCATAACTCATGCAAGAGTAAAGCATCAAGGGACAAGGAGAGAGAGGAGAGAGAGGAGAGGAGAGAGGAGAGTTCGTAAACCCACGCAAGGTGGGGAAGGTTAGAGTGAGGAGTAAGAATAGCGGTGAACATTCAAGGAAAAGACTGAAAGATATCTGATGGTGAAATAGAGACGAATGCGAGCAAAGGAGGCTAATAAGATGCTCGGCTGGGTGAAAAGGAAAAAAGAGGTTGAGAATCAAATGAAGGTGAAAGCAGAAGGACAGGAAGAAGGAAAGGGCGAGAGGCGGACAAGGAGAGTTCCATAATCTTCACGACCAACGCTACTCGACCTAATATCATGTAGTGTTTCCTAGCAACCGTACCCATTGGACAATTTATATGAGATCGCCATGCTCACCGAGGTCCAGACCGTCCAGAACAAGGGTGGGCTTGTGGTTGACGACTCTGTCCCCCACCTACAAACCCACCACCGAGTACACACCATTGGGATACTGTTCGGCTGCGACCTGCGACCTGCGACCTGCAGCACTGCGGATGGCCTCCAGTTATGCATGGAGTTCGTGTGTGATTTGGCTGGCGCCATCTCTGTCTTGAAACATCTGATAGGTGGACTGCTGCCGCCACCGAGCTCGCGAATCTCTTGGTGGGGTGTTGGCCAAGCTTGAGGGGGTACTGGTAGTCCGGGCTGTAAGATGGTGTATTCTATATGAAACTTGTGGTGATGACTCGTGGCAACAAAGGCAGTCTGATACTGGCTGTACATGGAGATAATCTGCAGAAGATTGATAGATACATTACATTCTGCTATATGAGCCGGGTTATCGAGATAGGACAAGGGACATGGAAGTGTCGGACGTGAGTAGTAGACACTGATCAATACCCAAACAGTTGCCAAAGGGAGCGAGTGAGTACATCGTAGTACTCAACCAAGATAAGAAGAGGGTGTCTAGGGGTTGAGGAAATCCTGCCCAAAAGCCAAGAGAAAGACAAGGTGTCAAGACTCAAGACCAAGGGCACCAATGCAACTCAGCGGCCGAGGGTGCCGTGAGCCGGTCTCGGTAGCATGTGGGCAAACGCGGGGTAAATCCCCGGGCTTATGATTGGCTCACAGAGAGACGGTTTAGACGATATGCACTTACCTCGAGACAACAAACAGAACCATCGCTTGGACATGCATACCTACCTACAGTATAGGTACTAAGGCAGGTAGGTAGTCGACGATCACAAGTCCCGGAGAACGTGGCATCGTGGAAATTTTGACTGCTACTATGTAGTAATTTCCAACATGGGGTTGCCGCTACGAGAACCACTAACTAACCGTGCAAAGCTCAATGGTCAACGAGAACATTGAATTGGGAGTTGTACGATGCACAAAGCATTGTGAAGACAGGTAGACTATGTATGTGCTGTTGGGGTCTTGGGTTGAGCTGATGGCCAAACCCAAGGCTAGAAGGGTTGCAGCCAGCATTGCTGGAATACGGAGATGGCATGGTGATGACGACTCTGCCGCGCTTCGTGTCTAACCTCCCCAACGAAGCTGATCATGTCGTCTTTTGGTGATTGCCTATCATCGTGGCACTGGCATCACTTGATCTGAGATGCCGGACGCTAAGAACCTGAGCCCAAAATGTGTGTGACACAAGGTTTTGACGAGAGTCATGTCAGAAGAGGTGAGCCCGGCGCGTACATGGGCGAGGGAGAGGGAGGGAAGCATGCATTCCACATTGGAAGCCGAGCTGAAGCGGACGCTGTGTTTCGTCTTTTTGTTCCATCTATCGATAGTTACGTCGGATATCATCATCGTCCCTGGTTTCCCCTCCCACCGCCGTTGGTGATGGCTTTCCTGTGCTTAGTGTGCTAGGACATCTCATGGCTTGTGCCAGTAAAGGTGTTGCCATTCCATCCTTCATCTGAATTTTGAAATTCTCCATCCACCGTACCAAACCTTGGGCGGCGCATGCACACTTGGTGCAGCAATCAATCAACTGTGGGTAACAACTGGTAGGTCACCTATCGCTGGTGGTGTACAGTACAGTATGTGCAAATGAGACCAGGAGAAAGAGGCCACCAAAAGACCCAGTCAAAGCCCAAATAGGCTCACATTGTTCGCTCACTCGTCATTTCTGTCTTGTTCTCGAGGTTGGTCGTACTCTGTACCTGAGAGGCAAAAGGCTCAACCTAGACGACCCCTGGGAGCAAAAAGAAGGCTTGCGAGCTTGTGCTGAGCCTTGATCACCCACCACCTCTATTCATTACCCCGCAAACAACGCAAACCGTCACTAATCCCTGGTGGGTGCGGGTGACGTCGATGCCCCAGGGTCGTTTGTGTTGCGGATGCTGCAAGATGCCCTACGAGGCACCGTCTCTGCCCCCAAGATTGGCTTCTCGGGGCGGACCCTAAGCACCCCCGTTTCCACAGCTGCATGGCCTAGTGCGCTAGCGAAGGTCTGTGCGCGTGCATGCCCGAAGCCGCAGATGCCGGGGAGCCAAAGGGTACTACTCTACTACTGTACTGTACATAGGTGTGTGTCCATTACAAAATGGGGTTCAAAGAAAAGATGGAACGGCAATTCGAAAGTGCCAGCTAGCCAGAATACAGTGGACGCACTATGATCTTGTTGTTGGGTTACAGGATATTTCTTCGTCAAGATACTGGTGGCCGATGACTGAATGTGTTTGTTGTGATATATGTACCTATGAAGGGGAGCTGATTTGACTACACCTACCTACCTAGGTACCTACCTACCTGAACATGTCGTTGTGTTGGCTGGTAGGTAGCGTAAATGTGACAGGAAGCATCAGCAGCACCTACAAGCAAAAGTAGGCGGAGGAAGAGGAAGGAGATGACAGTAACAGAGATGGTGGCAGCAATCGGTGACAGTAGGTACTCGGCCTTTGGAGAAACATGTGTATCAGAGGACGAGCAGATATGCAACTGCAAGGTTGTTGTTTGGCTAGCTACGGTAAAAGGTAAAATGGCTAATTTCCTGTTAATCATGGGTACTGTAGGAACGAAGCATTCTGTTGAAGAAGGCTCCATAGTAATTCTTCCAATTGTGTGTTACATGTCTCTTCAGACTGCCCTGGGAATGGTCAAGTTATAAAGGGACTTTCCGAATTGCATCAAAATTGAACAATTCTCAAACTTGTCTCTCAACAAAAATCATACTCACCTATCAATTCGAAATCGGGAAAATAGATGGTCGCACGTGAGGTATCAAACCCAAGTTGACTATTTATTGCACAAGTAATAAGGCATCCGTGCCGGGGACTTGTCGGGTTGACAGGTGTCAAAGAGAAACCCATCAACACCAATATCAGTATTTGGCAGCCAAGACAAACCAAGATGCAGCCAGTACCTATCTATCCTCAAGGGGAGGAGAGACAAGAAACCGTTCAAACTAACAAGGGCATTCACATTCTCCATCTCATCTCACGGGAGGAATTCGTCCCCTCCACAAACAGCCTAGAACCCTGAAGCATTAGCTCACATATGTACAGTACAGTACCACCCTCCGCGCAGATTTGCCCACAGATATGTATGTATCCATCATATCCTGGAGCAGTCTGACCAACCATGGGCCGATTCCGGTGAAGAACCCCACCCAGTATCAAACGACGTCACTCGGGCCCCGGACTCCATCTACCCATCTACCGTCTACATGTAACATACAAACCATTCCCCCTCCATCTTCTCTCCATCTTGCCCCAATCTTTGTAACCTTGAAAACTCATTGTCATCTAGCCGCGCTTGCATGTACCGGCGTCAGCTCAGAAGAAACACAGCCCAATTTTGCCTACTGTACAGTTCCAAGAGCTCCCCCCCCGCTCGCCAGAGTTAAACAGAGAACCCTGGTCAGTTCTCGAGACTTAGAGCTCTACTTACTGCCTGCCTATCTTGATCCTTGCTGAAGGCTTGGGCTCTTCACTCTGACCCTATTTCTGGCCCGACTTTACCAATCCAACCTCTTCAACAAATCACCGCTGATTAGGTTCTCTGATTCCCCCTCCAACGTCGACCTAGGGGTCGCCTTTTACCTAAACTGGTAACGGCCGTCTCCCATCACCGACCGGCTTACCTCTACTCCCCTGTTTTAGAGTTGATCAACCCCCTTCGTCGTCGTCTTCGCCCATCCATCACTGTTCGTCTTTATCAACCCCTCAGTCCCCCCCGATTTCCATCTTGCCCTTCTAAAAATTCCTTCTTCTTCTTCTTCTTCTTCTTCCCCTTCTCTTTATTCTTCTCTTCTTCTCCTTTACTAACTCCATCGTCGCATATTTGTTCTCGCTTTTACAACTGTTTCCATCCTGCAAGTCGTATTCAACAGCCCGCAATTTCCTAAACACCATCCCCACCATCAGATTCACGTGTAACGCTGTTTCTGCCATTCTCGAACCACTCTGGCGCCACTGCCTCGCATATCTCCTCATACTGCACCGCATCTACAACTATAACCACCGAGCCCGGTAGTCGTCACAAGTTGCCCATCATGTCTACAGACACAGCTCCCAGCAATAACAGCAACAACGGCGAAATGTACACACGCAACAGGCGAGGATCAATTACCCAGGCCGCTCTGACCAACCTGTTCCAGAGAGGCAATTCGGCCCCTAACAGCAATGGCTTTTCCACTCAGTCTTCGGGTCCAGTCGATACTGGCCGTCGACGCCTCTCTGTTACCACTCTTGGTCTCTCGGGCACTTCGCCAACAAACACGTCTTCCTTCATTCGTCGAGGCAGCATGTCGACAAACTCCAACAATTCTGACTCTATCGACGAGAATGCCATTGAAGATGACGATATGTACTCCAAGACTGCGCCCACTACGCCTTTTGTTCGAAGAATGAGCTTTGGCGCTTCCAACATGCGCAACATCCGCCCTAATGGCAGTCCCGGAAATGGTAATAGCCCATCCTCTCCTCCCGCTTCTCAGAATGGGCGACCTCTCACAGGTGGTCGAAAGGCGTCTCTTGCAGGCTCTCCAGGTCACGGGACGAGCCTCTCGGCAGCTTTGTCTGCTGGACGTCGCCCAAGCCTCGCTTCTTCTGTTTCACAGGCAAGCAACACCAAGTATCCAAGAGCCACATCTGACAATTATAACTCGCGCCCAGACCAGCAAGGTTTCAACTGGTCCGAGCAGCTTAGGTCTCGTGCCGAGAGCTCTGTCATCGGTGCTCCTCGCGCTTCCTTCTCGCTCGCCTCCTCCTCCCCACCCCGGGGCTCCATCCACGATCGGGCAAAGTCCGTCTCCGAGATGCCCCAACCCCCGGTTCAAGCTTCTTCTGTCAAGCAGCAGCCCAAGCAGCCGGAACGACCCAAGCCTGATGCCTTTCAGGAGAGAATCTTGAAGGGGGACTTTTACATGGACTGAGCGTGGCAATGCCTCAGCGGCATATACGCACAACCATGATAACGATGATGATGATGATGATACCAACAATGACGATCCGCCCACCCCGCCACAACTGTCCGACTCTCCTAATAGTCGTCTGATCCCATCTAAACGTCGGATATACTGCGCAATGTTGTTCTTGATATGGTTTATCATTTCCCCAGCCTACTTCCCTCCAAGGAGATCTCTCGCTAAACACATGGCTGCTTTATTTTGCGCTTTTTATGTGTTTTGCAAGCAAGTCTTTTTTGAGCAGGCTTTGAACCGGCAAATGCGAAACCGAACACAAACGATGCAGGCCCTCTATTGAATTTATCAGCCAACAGGGAGTGGGTACATATTGGCTTGACGTGAGATGCTGAGGGTATGTTGGGAAGGTGATTTTGATGTCAGATAAACCACAATCAGAGCGAGCACGTGGAGTTTGGACTTGTTGAAATTGCTGGCGTTATGCGTATGTGTCTGAGCACAGAGATGCCTTACACGTGTAACAAATGGCAAAGATTGGGAATAGTGTACAGAAGGGCAATACAACATTCATCCCTTCACAAGCGAAGGAGATGAAGGAAATATGATGGTGGCTGATCATGTTTATGGGTTCAAAAATATGGAATCCATCAGACGGAAGCGAAGAGATGATGATGATCGATCGATCGAAGCGTTCCGTACTGAGGATGAGGTATACATTACAACTAGAATGAATGAACGATGAATGGGCTTTGGAGCCACTGAAACGTCTGGCTTGGCATACTCTGACCGTGAGAAGTGAGAATTGTGTCTGCTGAGCAACCTGCTACGCAGAATTCTCATGCAAAACTTGGCGTTAGCAATTTAGAAACAAAAAACGCGGTAGAACCATAGACTTTTGATTACCTAGGGTGCCTAGCAAGTTGCCCATGCTCTTTTTACATCCCGTAGAGTGAGGTAGATGAGTTGATAATTTACTAAACGTAAAGGAGCCAACTATATCGCGTTCTCCCTAATAATAACACTCAGCCTTGGGTATAGAAAAACGTCAGATGTGAGATACTACCGATTGTAATAGCCTAATTAAATATCTTCAACTAGTTGAAAATTGTAACGAAAATCATATTCTTAATATATATATATATATATATACATACTTCAGTCGCTAAAGCTCATATTATTATAGCCTTGTTGGTTTGCTTCTTTCTATATATATACTCAAGTCCGACGTTTTTCTACACCCTGGAATGTTAAGGTTACTAGTACACTACATTACCCTATCTTGTGTGTAGACCCAAAATTCCTTACGCTAAAAGCAAGCAGAAATTGTGTTGGTGGTGTTCCCAAATAGTCCAAATGGCGACACCGCTTTGAGCACATGCAAGTCTGATGCTGGTGCTGATGCATAGCGATGGGTATTTCAAATCGTGCAGTTCAAGCTGCAGGTCACTCGCATCCCAGGATTCTGCGAGACCACCGTTCGAGATGACCGTTCGAGACAGAGCCGCAAAGGCGCCAAGGCAAGCGCTTAAAGAAAAGAGAGAAAAGAAAAACACCGAAAAAGTAAATCGTCCTGCGGTGTGGCTCATAGAGGGGCTGTCGAGAGCACACTTTGAGAAAATCATCTACCGGGATTTTATTCTGACAGAAAAAGCGAGTGATTGGGTATCAAAAGTTCATGATGTTGTTGCAGGACGGAGGGTTACCTTGAAACACGCTGTTGAACCAGGGCTCCTCGAGGAAGATACGCATTCCGTCTTCCCACATGTTCTGTACTCCCATACCGAAGCCCATCCCTTCTAGATCCCAACCTGGAACGAGGCCGAAATCGTGGGTATTTCCAGGATTGTAGCCGCTCATGCCATCTCCGGTAGGCAGCAGCGTAGGTATCACTGGCGCCATGGCTGCAACTAGATCAGCCGAGAATGGCTCGTTGTGGTAGGGTAATGGAGCGGTGGACTTGGAGGCGTTATCGGCGCTGTCATGGAAAAAGGGTTGTGGAGGTTGGGGCACGCCCGGATCCCATCTAAGGACTGGAGCCCGGCTGGTGGAGGAGTCGCGGCCCCGGGGACCGGCGCCAGTAGCGACTTCAGAAAGGAGCTGGAGTGGCGTGTTTGCCGTTGAGGAATGATCGGAGGGCTGGTGTGCCGGATTGATGGTGGACGTGGGTTGCTGCGACGGCGATTGCTTCATCGATGGCTGTGGAGGAGCCGGCACGGACTCCTTGACCTCTGACTTGGTTTGCTTATAGAACCAGCTACGAAGCATGACGAGCACTACAAGGAATTTGGCTGCTGGACGACATCGATCGTCTGCCGCAGTCGCGCGGAACTTGTCAAGTAGACCATCGAGATACTTGCCGACTTGCATGTCCTCCTTATCAATTACTCGACCAAGATCTGACTCTGCCGCTGAGGCCAAAAAGTAGAGCTTGATGAGCATGACAACGGCGTAGGCGACCCGCACGAAATTGAATACAGGCAGGCAGCGCAAGCTAAAAACATCCATTGCCAGAAAAGTACTGAGAAGGTCTTTGATGGAGGATAGGCATATCGATATGGCGCTGATGTGCGCAGCTGATAATTTCTCACCGCCAATCAGTCCATCTTGTAAAGAGGCGGTCGAGAATGGTAGTCTCAGTGGCTCGGCGGCACGGGACTGTAGTGCAATTTCGTGCATATACAAGTTGAGTACACCAAAACTCATTAAAAGTGTCGCTAATGTCTGTCAGCAAAGTCAGGCCAGTGGGAAGATTCTCCAGCGTACGTTGCAGCAAGTCTGGCGGAACGGCTTCTTTGTATCGTTTTAGATCTTGCTCAAGACCTTTGAGCATGTATTGCGTTCTCGGATCGGTGATACTAATATCTTTGCTTGGGTCGTCAAGGGTAAATTGCACAACGAATTCCTCGGACAGGTGATGGGCCCAGACAAAATGGCAGAAGTATGCGTCAGTGGGCGCAGCGTCAGGCGACGACTGGAGAAGATGAAGACTCTCGGCCATAAAGGGGGTCCAGCGGATGAGGTTCGGTCGGTGTAGAGCCATGGAAGCGTTAGCTGCCAGAAAATAGCACGTCAGCCACGTTCGGCGGCTCTCTATGCTCGTTGGATCAGGAGGCGTCCACCGACGACTTTGCCCAACCGCTGTGATGGATGAGACAACTTGGCCAGGGCGCCAAGTATCAGGCATGGCCATTCCACGGCGTGATTTTAATTTCTGGCCAAGCCCAATATCAATCGCCATGACGGCCGACATGTGCACGAGCTGATAGAATTTCAGCTCCTCAAAATGTTCAGGCGGCCAGTACCAAATTACAGCAATGTTGAGCGCTTGAACCAGCTCAAGGCTCTTCTCGCCTGAGAGCATTACCTTCTCGGCAAAGGTGAGCATTAGTTCTTTTTGAAGCGCTTTCTGAATAAGAGGCGACTCAGCCGATGCTACTGACATAATGGCCAGGAATAATATCGGCTTTGTCTTTCGAAGCTCCGACGCTGTAAAGCCCGGCTGGAATATGACGGCTGGAAGATGCGAAATCATATGGTCGTTATAACGTGCAAACAGCTCGGTGGCCTTTTCCATAGTGATAATGCCTCGCTCAACAATATCTCCGCCCTTTGCTCTCGAAAGATAGGATGCCAGCGATTCGGCCGGTGTCTCCTCGGTACCAGGCTGTTCAACTGAGTCTTCACGGCCCTCGGGGAATTTTCTCTTCTGTCCAGCGACTGTTACAGGAGTCATCGTCGGCGTGGATCTAGCTGGGGATGCGCGCTCCGCGTTCTGCTCGGTTGTAGGCATTGGTGGCATGGAGTTTTGTGTCGACGAAAAGGACCCCCAGGCTAAGGCCTGCGCTGAGCTCCCCCATTTCGTATTGTTGTAGGAAGATGCGGGTATATTGGGATCGTTGGGTGACCTTGGCGGACCAGCTCCGGCAGAATCTCCCAGGCCATGCACCTGGCCTCCTGTCGGTGCCGCTCTGGCTTGCAAGCTTGCCGTCAACGCATCAATTTTCTTCTCCAACTCAGCAACCCTGCTGTCTGTCTTCTTCTGACGCTTGCGCGTCGGCATCGTCACGACGCAGTTCCTCCCGGCCTTCCGGCATCTCCTGCAAGGCCCTTCTTCGTTAGGGTCCGGCTCACAGCGCACCTTCAGTCCGCGGCAAGCCTCGCACGCCCTCGGTCGCTTCGGATCGGTTCCATCACCATCGTGGTCGGCGCCGTGAAGCTGCGGCTGGTGTTGATGCGGCGTTCCCTCATTTCCAATCGACACGCCGGGCGGATGATCAGCGGCGTCGTCATCATTGTGCGCGCCGTGAGGATGTGAGACCGCCATCACAGCACCGCTACGCGGAACATGATGGATTGGTGAGGGTCTCGGGGTTTCGTCTTCACCAAAAGTGTCTAATGAGGCGGCGCTATCACCAGTCGCGCCAAGACGAGGATCAAGCTCCATCGGCATTTGTCCAAATCAGTCGGCCGTTATTGAAGATGCGATGGGGGAGGACGGCAAGCGTTGGCACCGAGCCTCCGATGGTAGCCTTAGAATTGTCGGGATGAGTAAGCGAGGATCGGAGCAGCATTACGCCCGGACCTCCGTATCTGACAGGTTGGACATCAACATTCCTTGCAGGCGAATTTTATTGATGGTGGTTTCTAAACCCATGTAATCTTTATATCTGCTACTTCTGCGTGTTCAGAATGTGCTCACTGACAAATGCCATGATGTAATCCTTCTTCCCCAGCGGCACTCCCTCCTTTCTCAGAATAGCATAGACCATGGATAGATGAAAGTTGATATTGGGAATAGCAGCTCCCATGGCGAATGCTTTCCCAGATATGTCCATGGTCCCTGCAGATGGTAACGCTGTCGGTGCAACCTCCTCTCCGTGCCGGTTAACAGTCTCCTTATCAGCTTGACTAAGAAGCTTCTGGGCTTTGGCAATTCGCGCGTGCATGTCCGCAAACGTAACAATCTCGTCTGTAAACTCGATCGACTCTCTTCCAGAGAGCCTAGCCACCAATTTCTCTGAAAACCGTGTGGCTGCGTGAACCTGGAAGCTTAACGGGTTCATGTCCTCGTACAGCCGCGCCCCAGGCAACCTATCCGCAAGGGGATGCTTTTCTGCTTCGGTGAGGAGGCATCCCAAACTCGAAAGGGCTAACTTTGCCTCGGTGATAGTTGCATCGTAAAGTGTAAACATCGTGGCAGGGTAAAAAGAGAGATGGCAATTAATATTGGATAATATTGGATAAAACAAATAAAGCACAGCAAACTACCTAATAAACGTGTTAAAAGTATGCCTCAGGACACAACTAAAAGGGCTTAGCTAACTAAGTATATATGCCCTGGTGGTCAGCTGTTCAGTCAGTTAACCACTATATTTTCGTAACTAAGAGGAGACATGAGAATAGGGGGCAACAGCTTTTATTATTCTAGCTAGTTAGAGGAATAATAGAAGGAATAAGCTAATATTAGATTAAAAGATATAAAATCAGCTATTTTTTAATATCTAATAGCTAAGAAATTTTACATCACTATATAATTATAAAATTAAGTAAAATAAGAATATTATCTACGTCTATAAAGGATATAGTTTTAAGCTACTAGATACGAAATACGTTTGTGAGGCGATCTTAAGATATTACACCTGATTTGTTCAACTAGTCCAAGATCAACTTAACCCGAAAACTATCCCATAACTCCATGCTAAGGTAGAAAGAGGCAAGCTCATGTTCAGATCAACGACACTCAATTCACTTGCAAGCTCCCGTATAAACCGTTTCTCATTTGATTACATTGATTCTCATCCTCCCATCTTGCCTCAGTCTTGAAGCAACTCGTGACAACAGAGATTTCACCACCAAAATACAAAATCAACCCACATAAAAGTAAATTCTGCTCAATACACCGGTGATTGAAACTCCAAGATGCAAAAGTATTAATAGTATATAGTCGTCAGGGAATAGAATGGTATGTATGGTATCATCGCGTGTCGAAACGAATGGGTATGTTGCAATGGCAAAACGCATAAAAAACCAATCACATATACAGTTCAAAACCGCGTTTCCTCTCGAAGACGGCTCTTCGAACCCTGATGTTGAGGGCCCATCATGCCGCCCATGAAAATGGAACTCTCGCGACGTCTATTCCCAGGAACAAAACCCTGGTCGTATGCCGCGGAAGCACTGCCAAGGTCCTCATGTGAGGCTTGCAAGAATCGTCTGTCATGCACAGTACGTCCATCATTTGCGGAAGATGGCCGGTACCCACTTTCATATGCGCCAGTTGGGGGTTCATAACCAGACCTAGATGCGCTCGATGGGGGCGAAGCCCGCATTGGAGCGTTGTTGACCAGAAGAGGTGGAGTAGGAGTAGATCGCTGTAGCTCTCGAACACCCTCCTTGCGCATCTGGCCGTGGGGAGATGCGCTTCCAGATGTAGACGGCCGAGCAGGAAGATCAAATCGTGGCGGCGCTTCGAATCGCTGCAAATCCGGCTCTGAGACTGGGGAGGGAAGTTCGTACACTTCGGGGTCAATGCCAAAGATTCCCTCGTAGTTCTGCAGAAACATAGCAAAGACGGGCGCGGGAATGTTTAGAGTCGGTGAAAAGACGATGCCGACATTGCGAACAGTCATCTTATTCATGTCCGCATTATTGATGATCTTGATCAAAAACCCGATCAAATATTTGAGCAGAGTGGCATTCGCTTGGGGAAGTCGCTGAACCAGTTCACCCAACGCCGCCATTTTTTCCATATGATCTGTAATCTCCATTGTCGTCAAGAATTCCATATGTAGATCTCTGGTCAGAATGGTAGTAGGCAGCTCCCGCAAGTAAAGCTTTAGCAAAGAAGCTACAGCATGAATATCGTAGTACTGGCGGTCGGTTAACAAATTGATATCCCCTTCAACATTGAATCTCTCTCGGAGCTGCTTGATGACAACGTTTGATCCACTGAGTCTGAAGATTCCCTCTTCAAGTACAGCGTTTTTGGAGTCCAAATATTGAATACATCGGTAGACGACAGCCGGAAGAGGCACATTCACGTCTGTAGGGGAGCAATAGCGAACAGCCTCTGCCAAAGGCACTCCGAAAGCTTGCCTCACAGGACCTTGGTACGAGTTCTGCGGCGGCGTAGCATTTGCGCCGCCCTCACTACCACCGAATAAGGAGTCTTGGCCCTCGGAGGAAGAGCGAGCCTTAGGTCCAAAACCAAAGAAACTTCGCTTTCTTGCCTTTTTTTCGTCGGCAGTTGGGCCGAGGTTTGGCTTGTTACCCCAAGCGCCCACATCAGAAATGGGCTGCGGGTCTTTTGGACCTGAGATGATCTTGTTGCTCTGTGATGAAGACAAGCTGTCGAAGCCGTGGCTGTGGTGGTTATCAGGCAAGCCACCCGAGGTCTTGGGCCGCGCCGGGCCAGCCAGCTGGGGAGCATCTCCTGCTTGTGTGCAATCATACCGAACGCCGACCAGGGTATCTGAGTCTGATGGATGATGGAAGGACTTGGAAGGCGCTTTCCGGACTTTGCCCGTACCAGGACGCTCAGTGCCTGGTGTTTGCCGGTCTTGGATAGGACCGCCCTTTGATTGTGGCGGCTCAGGGTCGTCGGGATCACGATAATCAACCCATTGAAGAAGTGCATCTACCCAGTGATCCCGCTCTTTGTCGCTTTCAGCACAGAGAACATGCCTGAAATGGCTGCTCGTGTCTTTCTTCTTGGGTTCCAGGATAAGGAAGGCATGACGGAACTGATTGTCGAGGTCATCGCCATGGGCCGCACGCGCTGGTGACTGATTATCGTTGTTTTGAGATTGCTTGCCGATCTGCGCCCCTTGAAGTTTGATAGTTCCCAGATGCGCGCCTCCAGGCACCTCGTAATATTTCAAAAGCGGTCCGTTGAGAACAAAGTATCTCGCCTTCCAGCCACCAAAATTCTTGCCCTTCTTAGTAAGATAACCGCTGCGCCGAGGTCGTGCGTCAACTTTCGCGCCGTTAATCTCAGATCCGGAGTCACCCATTGATGCCGAGTCATCCAGATTAGGTGGAAGAACGTGAGTCGACAAGTACTTGCAGAGTTCAACAGCTGTTTTTGTATCAAAAGGTGTCTCGAGCAGGTCGTCCATGAATTGCTCCAAAATCGTCCTACGAGCATCGAGCTTGGCCGGCGCGTGGCCACTGAATAACGACCGTTCCGGAGCCCTAACCGCATATGATGCGAACTGTTTGAGCCGTTGATCTAATTTTGTCAACGAAGCCAAATCCTTCTCAACCCGCCACAGCTCGCCATGATCGGATCGTGAAATGATGGCAAGAGTGAACACAGGGTCTTCTTCAAGCTGTGTGAGTGACATCATGCTCGCTCTGGATGGCTTCATGCGAGAAGACGCGACTTTGATTCTGATGGAAGGTAGTGCATTTGGCGGGAGTAAGAGATCAGGATGTTCCTCCGTCACCAAACCCCTGTAGATCTCCGTACGTTCGGTAGGGCTCGACATTCTGATCGCAGGCGTATCTACGTAGCCAACTGCTTCCTGTTGCACCACACGCTGCTTCTGTGGGAACGAAGAGTCCTCGGAGACAATGGTAGTTCCAGACACTCTGGCCGGAGTTACAGCAGGAGTGGCTAGCGGGGTGTTGGGTGGTAGCGGAATAGGCTGGCGAGGAGGTCGCGGTGACAAAGGCGCAGCCTGAAAATGCATTGACCTCGGTGACAAAGGCGGCGAGCTCACGTTGAAAGGTCGAGGGCTCGAAGGCAGACCCGGGCTCAGTAAAGGCGCAGGGATCTCCCTTGCCTTTGGTGCGTCAAGCATCTGACCCAACGAGGCTGACCTGAGTTCCTGCGCTGGCACTTCTCTCGGAGTTTCGGCTTGGCTGGACTTGCTTTTCTTGGACGCACTACGAGCAGCAGCTTCCTTCAAGGCAATGATCTCTCGGTCTCGATCATCCTCTTCTCGCGTCCTTCGGCGGCCACGTCGATCGGTGACGATTTCGTCAACTTCCAAGATGTCGTCGTAGTCGGATTCGGTTTCTTCGTCCTCGGGTGAGGGACTGAGCTGCGTCCTTAATTCCTGGTGCAACTTTAAAGGTGCAGGGGGTGGCTTCCTTGGTGGTGGCACAGGGAATTTCGAGAGTCCCTCATCAGTCTGAGGAGTCGCTTCAAGAATAGCAACTGTCGGAAGCTGTACGACTGGTGGCTTAGGAGGTGGAACTTTGGGTGGATCGCTTGGAAGGCTGCGTGAAGGGGGAATAGACACATTATAGGGTATCTCTTTAAGAGGCTCCTCCACCTTTTCCTTGCGCGCTTCGTCAGCAGCCCGCTCCTCAGCCTCGTGGTCATACTTGTCCAAGGCATGATCTTGCGGCTTGGGCATGGCATGCGCAGGATTCAGTAGCTCACCCACTGCAGAATGTGGAGCGCTGGGCTGGTCTGCTGGAGGAGTAATAGGGTAAGGTGCCATGGCAATATCGACCGGCGAGTTCTTGGGGCTGTCAGATTCGAGAGTTGGCGAATCTGGAGTCATGGTCTGTTCTTTGGTTCGTTCGATATCGACTCGCGGAAGCGATGGCTTGGAAGGTTGAACAGGGGTCTTGCCATTATCTTCAGAAGACGTCGAAATAGCCGGGAATGTCATGACTTCCTTCAGCTTTTTTCTGTACCTTTCCTTGTCTTTCAAGGCTCTTTCGAGATCCTTATTAAGACCGAGTATCATGGCGCGTTGCTTGTCTACCAAGCGCCATAATTGGCTGTTTTGTTGTGACTGAGAATGTTTCTCCTTCAACAAGTATTGGATGAGTGTCTCAGGACTGCCCGCCGTCTTGATGAGGTGGGCGATATCCGAAGACCCATGCTGACCGTCAGAGCTGCCACTGGGGCCAGATTTGATTGAAATGGCGGATATCGCAGAATCGATCGAGGAGTTTCGGGCCATGCCTTTCGAAGATTCGGCCTGAGCCGCAGCTACTGGACCAGCCATTGCCGGCCGAAATGCTGAGTCTGAGCCCGGGATAGGCTTCGAAGTTATAGGATCGGAAACGGTTCGCAACCCATTCGGACTTCCTGCATAGCCCTGCCTGATCGAATTGTCAGCTTACAAACGATTGAGCACAGATCGTGGCGGCATATGCGCTTAAAAACCACATATACTCGAGACAAACCTAGGGCTGCGAGGTTCTGGGGATCCTTCGTCTGAAGAGTCGCTGTAGAAAGAGGTCTGTTTAACAATCGTCAATTTGCTCCCCGATTCTTGGTTGGCTCCAAAGGTGGGTGTTGGTGTAAATCGACTAGGAAAAGCGACAGTCCGGGGACTGGGACTCGCTTGCCCGTACGGCACGTTGATAGTGGCCGTGAGCGGACTCGGGATGGGTAGCCGTGGAGATCTAGAGGTCGCAGCGCGTTAGAAAGACAGCGCAGTGAAAGGTTCCACGGCAGAGGAAAGATGGCCCCGAACTAGATGAGGGAGGTAGAATGAGGGCAGGAGTTACTATTGTGGCCTCGTACAGCATTCAACCCGGGGCAAGGAGAAAAGATGATTGCTGGTCAAGAATGACCTACGAGCCAAGATGTGTGGTGGAGGGGAGAGATTGTGAGAGACACCAGTGAAGGGGACCAGAAAGAGGCCCGGGGGCAGCAACGATGACCGGGGGTGGAGGTGGAGGTGGCCCGAAAGACGAGCGATCAAGCAGCTAAGATGAACTGCTGAAAATGGATATGCGTACCTGGGACCCGGCGAGGACAAGGAACCGAGGGACGGGACGGATGGGCCAGAGCGAATGATGCGACCGACAGTAGGACTATCGTCGATGGGGACGTCGGAGGGAGATCGGGCTCGATTGATGAAGCTCAGGTCGGAGGCTGAAGTGGCATCCACAGGAGTGGTGATGGGGTTCGAGCTGGAAGAGAGAGAAGCTGCAGAGGCTTCTGGGCTCCGGAGCGCAAGTTGCGACATCGTGCACTGGGCTGGGCTACCTTACGGTGTCATGCACCAGGCGGCATCAGCCAATGGGTTTCAGATACAGCGCTGTACAGGGCGCGGGACGCTTATGTGAGGTGAGTTGAGGCGTTTCGAGATGCCGGTTGCTGCGGTGGGAATAGCCCGAGCCCCAACGTTACATGCAACTGCAACCGTGTTACAGCGCAGCACAAGCGTCCTGTACTGCCGTCACAATATAATACAGGGAATTGGCAGTAATGTATGGATACGGGGTATATTTGGACAGCTGATAGTAGCGGGTGTTTGGTGGGTGTGGAGTGTCGTCTAACGGGGCAGACGTGGGACAAGTTGGAAGCGAACGATTGAGAAATAGCTGTCGCAAAGGTCGTGGATAGGTGGTTGCCGGGCTGCCCTGGACGACAGGCAAGACAGGCACAGGATACCTGGGCTTGGGAACGGAGCGAAGGTATTTGCGGACAGGGAACGGCGTTTGCGGAGGAACCTGGTCAGGCAAATGTTGACAAGCGATGACGATACGTACAGCAAAAGACGCTGTAGATATTAGGTGCGAATGATACCAAACAATTAAGAAAGGAAAGGAAAGGGATGTAAAGGAGAGGTTAGAATTGGCCAGAGATGGATTTGGGGGGATTTGCTGATTCGATGGTCTATCGACCCAAAGTACTATTACTATACAATGTAGTAAGGTGCGCCCCTCGTAAAAGCCAATGAAAAGGGGGCAACGAAAAACGGCGGGAAACGGTCGCTATAATCGGGCTGCTTGAATCATTGACATTTACGGATAAGCACTTGCTGAGATACTAAATAAGTTAGGTTGTCACCTGCCACATTGTGGCCTTACAACTTATCTTTTGTGCATTTGTTCATGGTAGTGGAATCCTGTTGACCTAGTTAGTTATTGATATAAAAAGTCGTGTCAGGCGTGTCAG
Organism: Fusarium sp. NRRL 66182; assembly: GCA_013266265.1. NCBI lineage: Eukaryota > Fungi > Ascomycota > Sordariomycetes > Hypocreales > Nectriaceae > Fusarium > Fusarium sp. NRRL 66182. Next base: position 23,494 of record JABFAK010000256.1, read on the forward strand.
GTCAAGCAAAATCCGGCGCCACTTAAGACGATGGAGACATCCGCCCACTTGTACACCATGAGTGAGTACGGGGGTACCTCCGGCTCACAAGGGGTCGACCTACCTAGGGACCCTTCTACCTTAACACACACACAGCAGATGCATCATAGGGGCACATACGTGGTATATGATAACTACAACGTACAGTACTACCGCTACAGCTGTCATGTTCTATGCAGGAGAAGCCCATGGATAGAATAGGGGGTATGTAACTTGCTTTCTTTCAATAGCTTCCGCCCTCTGAATCCCGGCGCCGAGGTCAGTTCTGTTGCTCACTGCCACTAAAAGATACACGAGGCGTTCCGGCCTACCACTCAGAATTCAAACGTCCACTTTAGGCCTGTGGATGATGGCAGTCAGTGGATTGATTGTGCATGGCTTCGCTTGGCTGGACTGACTCGGCTTTCGATGTGGGTTACCTCGTTATGGTGTGGGTGAACGCCCGCCACAGGTCCATAGGTACAATAGGTTACCGTTTCAAAAGTCTAGTACACAAGCCATGCGTACTTGGTCCTGGTAACGGTTTGTGCAAAAGCTGCAACGCGACTGGAACGTAGACTGACACAGATAACGGGACGTTGCGAGAGTTTACTCTCCCGTCCCGGGGGCAATAACGTTTCAATCTTGGCGCTGAAGCTTGGGTTCACGCAGCAGTTTAGCCAGGGGTTCGTCCCTCCCGGACCACCCCTCATCGGGGGGGGGAGGACTTGAACTTGTTTTACTCCTGGTTCCAGATGCAAGGGGACGCTGTTAAAGTTGTGTTCTCTGTGGCCAAAAACTCAGTATCGGCTATTGTTAGAGGAGTGAGTAGCTCTGATGTTTGGGCTTGTTAATTAAATCCAACTTGGGAGATTTCGATGGTCTCTTTAGCGTTACTACTGTAGCTGCTCTACTACTGTACATCATTTGCTAGCCCTCTCTAGCCTCTCTAGCCTCTCCCCGCTGGCCTCTTTCAGATATCTACATATTAAATCTGACCTTCAAAGACCCATTGTCAGTCGACCAGTGACCTCAAGTTAAGCGGAACCTTTTCTAACGCCATGGCAAGGTCAGGGGTCCCTTGGAAGCCTCATTCCTGACTCTCCAATCAAACTGCGAGTCTTATCGTCGCGCTTGACCCCAGCTCTTTGTGATCCCCAGCACCTTGCCGGATCCAGCGGAGTCAAACAGGCCAGTTCAGAATCTATTGAGCAAGGGTTAAGCAAAGAAGCTAACCGCTCTCGATTGATCACGAAGGGTGACCAGCCGGAAGATTTCTGCGAGAGGCTCTGGGCTCGAAAAGACGGAGATGATTCTGAATTGAATGGAACGGGCGACCTGTGAAAAATAAGGCCGGCCACTTAACTACTGGTTTATCCAAAGTTCATAACAAATAATGCCTTGACACAAGTCACAAACCTCCCCGTCGCACTGTGAGCCCGATTGATCACTGCGCGTCTCGACTATATCTTGATAAGTCATAAGACCAAAAGGCAGGAATTAAGAAACAAGTGCAGTTGTGCACGTGTCCTCTCAGCAGATATCCATTATGCAGGTACAATCTGGCCATCTCAGGTGGCCCGGACTCCGAAGATCCATATGCATCGCTCGCCTGTCCACTTGAACCCTAGTCAGCTTCATCAGCCCAAGAAGAAAAGAAGAGCATGGGTGTGCCTGTTGAGCAAAGCGTCGTGATAGAATCTTTAACCAAAAGGTGAATCAAATCGGCTTTGTTTATGATCTCGGGGAGAAACACAAGGCGCTTAGGGCTAACATGGCTTTGTCGTAGCAGAGACTCGAGGTCATTCTTGGCAAAATATACGCTTAGACATCTGCTGTATGAGTGTACGACAAGGCGCTACTCGGCGCGTATTCCAAGACAAACATGACAATAATCAGATGAACTAACTGCAAGCCACCCCCGAAACGTCACATCCGGCTGAGTGGCAAGCTGCATAGGCAAAAGAAAAGACAATCACTGTTTCAATCTCTTCAGCCAAGAAGTAGGGATAGGGGTAATGTGATATCTTCAACTCATGCTAGATAAGGCACCCTTCCTTACAGTTTCCAAGACAGCCTCGTCAGCCCGTCACAAGAGATGTCTTACAAGGACAAGGACATATAGTCAATGGTTCTTCCGTGTGGTTGGATTACCGCGCACTTACTTATGCTTTGTGGTAAGACAACCTAGGGAAGCTTGTCAGATCTGTGCTCCTAGATCGTGTCATGGATTGGTACCTGTACGATCTTGCAACAGGGGTTTCAATTTCAGCCAAGACAAGTTCCGAAAGATGGCTTTCTTTGACCAAAAGATGGGAATTTGGTCTTCCCACCTCCCTCCTTGTGGTTCGAGACCATTAGCCAGTAGAACAGATATGAATGGCTCACCCGACAGAAAGGTCCTATTGATTCATTGCAAGAGTATCTGGGTTGAGAGGTACGACGTTCTGGGCAGATCTTTGACCTAGTCAGCTAATTATAATATTACTTGCTCAGCCCATCAGCAGACGGCAAAAGCGGTGTGGTGAAGGATAGGATAGAGGCAGGGAGGGTGCCTTAATTGCCGTTTGTCAAACCAGGTCTTTCATGTTAGCCATAGATGTGAAAATTCAGCATCCATCCCCTTCACATTCCTCGCAACCAAGTCGTGCTGATTTTACTCATCGTGATTTCGGCCGCAAAGCACAAAATTGTCTCTAAAGACTCTCCGCGTTATGCTTTAGTGTAAAATATCTACCTTGGATGATCAATAAAGTTTTGAACCCTTTGGTCCCCGAAATCGGTTGATCCGAACCCTTATCCCCCGCCCCCCTTTCTCTTTCACGGTGAGCTTGTCTGTTCTAAGGTAAGGTTGAGGGCCGGCTCAGGTGAATACGAGGATATGTTGAGAATTATTGGTGCAATTATTCTTTCTTGGGCGATATAGTGGTCTCAACATCCCTTTCAGGATGGAGGCTCGGATCATATACGCTACCTGCCCAGTGTCGTAAATAGGTAGGGACTTGAATCGGAATAAGTTATTATTGTAGAATATCCCAAGGTATCCGTCGTTATTAACTTGCGAGAAGCACGACCGCTCCAGGGTTGGTAACAAGTGTGAAAAATATTGACCTGTTACATCCCGAGTCAGGATTCAGCCGTACAGGATCGCAAGACAAATAGACTACGAATGAAATTGTGCTTGCATTCGCAGTCGAGGATTGCTTATGAGAACCACCAAATAACAGCAACTTTCCGACATGCACAGGGTCGCCTGGAATTCCAAGATTATGTCATTCTAACTACCGAAGCATCTAAAGTACGTAGGAAGCCGATATCACGAGCGCTGGGATTCTAGAGTTCCTATCAATCAATCGTAGACCTTGATTGGTGGCCTAGGCCCTCTGTTTGTCTCGAAGCACGGAGCTTCAGTTCATAACCCATGTTTTTAGTGTTAGAGTTTGGAGTGTGTAGTTGAAGCTCGTACCTATGGTCGATTTATCTAGTTAGTTCGTGATCGTCGTATTGCTAAAGACAAAATGAAATTAACGCCTAGACTCACTACTGTGACATTAGAACTTCGTATATGGAGTTGCGCAAGATATAGCGATATCGAGATGCTAAGATGGACCATGGTGACGCAAGGTGCATTTGTAGTCACCAAAAGAGTCTTCTGATGTCAAATAAGAGATGCCAGTTGGAGTTGTGCCAAATATTGAGCATAAGGGAGATAAGGTAGGGTGTTCCAGATAGTCTCCCGCCTCGATGCCAGACCACGAAGGAATGGCGAGAGCAAGAGGAGCTTGAGAGACAAGAAGAAAACAGTTGAAGGCTTTTGCTCTATATTCAAGAGCTCCCCTCCCCGAGACCCTAAGATCACAATGCCCTAATGGATGGAAGTGACCTGAGTGATCGAGCAGCTGCCTGCAATTGACAACAGGACTCTGCATACCTAGGTGCCTAAATGTTTTCTTTCCTTATCCCCCGAATGTCTCTATTTCGTACCCTCCCCTCTCCGGTTTCAATTGCTGGGATCACGAAAGCCTACTCTACCAAAAACGTACAGCCCAGCAACACTTTCAAACAATCAAGTCACCGCAATGCCTACCAACCAGAAGGCATACGTGGGTTCCGGAAACGCACCCAGAATTATCCTTGAAGAGCTCACTAAGGTCTAGTTCTGAGCCTCTGCGAGTTTGAAGGGAGTTCCAAGGCCCAGGTCACTATCGGCGATCTGAAGCGCTGGATGTGAGTAAACAGCATGCGAGACTACCTGAACTACAACTAGGAAGAACAGCATGACGAGAAGGGAAACTTGCAATGCTTTCTTATTACGGTTGGGTGGGCGACTGTGCTCGACCGAATCGTCACCTTCGCCAAAGCTAAGCTTCACAAATCATGCTACCCTCTCGACGATGGAGAAAACACTCCGGTACGGCACACTGTCTACAACGGCTCTTGAGATACCGCTAACCTTATAAGCAGCCGGTATGTCTTGTCATCTGTGTTTTCTCCTGTTTTCTTTTTGCTTATGTTGACATGATTAGAGCCTTGCTGATGAAGTGCTGGAGCTAGGGCCACACTCCAACATTCAACGAGTAATGCAAGTGTGACGCCTATTCTGAATATTCTGATAGGACTCATGCTAATAGAATTCTGCGGTTTTGGGGCTTTATCTGGAATCTGGGCTTCCGCAGTGGGAAATGAAGGCAGCGGAGTATCGAGTGTGGTAACTCGGGTTTAGAAGATTGACAAGTGAGCTTGTTTTTACATTGCACCTCGGAATCTGCGACTGTGTAGCGAATGCTTGAAAGTCCCAAAACAGCTTGATAGTGATTCTACATAGCTCTGCGAGGGATTGACCGTGTTTCCTACCCACCAACAGTGCGCGCTGATGTAGGTATCCGTTTGAGGGCGAATCACAAAAAAACGGATTCTCGAGTCGACAGACGGCTGGCAGTTGTTGACGGGCCTTCTGGCCAGAAAAGTCTCCTCGATTCTTAATTTCTACACCTTACTTGGCTTGATTATAAAACCCGTGCGACACTGGCCTCACACAGCAGTGCTATTGTGCTTCCTCGTGGTAATGTCTTGGTGAGGTCGGCGCACCCTCTGCATGCGCTCACTTGCTTGTCAGCCACGAAGCTCTATCAGCCAAAGCTCTATCAACCAAGGCTCTGCATACACGTGCTCAAGACACCCTGGCATACTTTCTTTGTTTGTTGCAAAACCGATCGTCATGGAATATGTCTCCATCGATGGAAGGCGTAGAAACAGGTTCTCGGCACCAGCTATGAAGTCGCCGTCGCGCAAGTCAGACACAGAGGCGCCGATCAACTTCCGACCTGCATCGCCTCCTAAGAGTAATCCATGGACATCAACAACGACACATACGCCCAAGCCTCTCGCCGACGTATTCCCACCCTTGCCCAAGCCTCGAGCGCCATGGTCGCTGGCAAAAACACACTCTCCGGAGATATCTAGAGCATCCTCACTCTCTCCATGTGAATCACAAACCAACGAATACAAAGCACCAGATGAGCCTGTGGTTGAATCAGCATCGCCATCCTCCAATACATCATCAACGTCTCGTCATATTTTTGAAGCGGCTGCGCCGCGAGCAACCGAATAGTCAGGACAACCCCTTCAAGATACTCATGTACAAAGTAGCTGACCACTGATAGTCTTTGGAAATGCCCTCTTGGTGCTGATGTGGTGGTACGCACTGGGAAGATGTTCTTTCGAGTCCATCGCAATATTGTGGTACCTGAGTCGGACTGGTTCCGCGATAATCTGCCACCACCAAACTTGGTAGGCGCCTTCTCCCTCTGCCTGTCGATGGTGAGATAGACTAATGGATAATTGCAGGATGGGACGCCCGTCGTGGTGTACATGTCTTTTGCTCCCGAGGCTGTTGCACATTGCTTGCGATTCATCTATACTGGTAGTGCGTCGTATCCCCGTAGACTGGACAGAGAATACAGGAGAACTGACAAGAGACGCAGGAATCGAAGTCTGTGAATATGATCCTAAACAGCCTTGGCAAGCCAAACATATTCCCTGTTGTATCCTGGGATACTGTGCAGCCGTTTATCTGCGCATGGCCAGGATGACAAGCCACCTTATTCGTATCGTCGAAAACACATCGATTCGGCTTGGAAACCTAATACAGACCGAATATCTCTACCGAACCTTGGATTGCCCCGAATGGGTCCAATTCTCATGGCACTACCAGAGCGCATTGGACATTCTCCTGCAGGAACAGCCTCAGAAGCTAATGATGCCCATGAGACTGGCCATGGCGAGCATCCTTGATGCGGTGCTCTTTTGGTTGATGAGGCAGCCCCTCTTTCTCAGCGTGCTTAAATCAGCCTGGTATAAAATAATGCAGAGCAGTGTGCCAGATATTGCAGAGTATCGACGACTTCACAGAGGCACCAACCCTTACTTCAAGAGCCCTCTGCCGAGTGAGGCAGGGTTGAGGAAGCTGTTTGAGGAAGTGGAATCAAGAAATAAAAGACAGGCAAAAAAATCTGTCGGGACACAGACAACAGAGAGTTCGGCAAAGTGGGACTGGGGGAACAATCAACACAACATGTCGGTCACTCATCGAGAGAGACGTGGTTCGCTATGACCTTCAATCTAGTGCTTATTAGCATGAGTTGGCTGAGGATTATATGAGATAATGGGAGAATAAGGGAGATACCATGTACTTTTGGAGTTCTCACCACTAACAGGACTCTCATCAACATTGTCAATCCAATGCTATATATCCATTCAAGTACAGTACACACGAGCGATCCAAGATAGCCGTTTAAATCGTTGGGTTCGAGTGGGAAAGAAGACTATTAACCAGGGAGAGCTCAAAGGTCGACCTGTCCCGATATACAAAAAAGAGATATCCCTCCACCACCGCCTGGTAGAGAGTACACTGGGTCTCTACCTCCAATTGAAGATGCCGAGGGTGGAAAGAAAGACATCAGACATAGGCGCTTCTCTTTCGACCACAGCCGTGCCAAAAGTCGACCAGCATTACCGCGGTGCTCACATCATGGGAGTCTAAGGTGTGGTGGGTATAGATCTCGCGAGACTACCTTACGTGCTAAGGTATCGGATACGATAACAATTGATATCCAAAGCATCAGGTGGGAAGCTTCTTACGCGACGAGTTAATGTTCTATGATAAGCTTAACTTTTCATCTCAAGCTCAGTCTATTACGAAGCCGTCGAGGGCGCGAGATCCTGATGCTAATTCTCAGAGTCTGAAGAACAGTTAGCTGTCACCAGAAAGGAGATATAAAACAAGCAGGCTCTCAGCTGACGCTTCTTCATTTTCCCTCATATACGGGACATGCCGAGATGTGTGGTTTACACACCACGACTCTGAATGTGGTACATGGCCCAAAGGTACAGAAGCACCCCTTTCAAATGCCTGTAGGTTTTGTTGAGTTCTCGATCTGAATGCCTCTGCTGAGCGACCACTGTGGAAACAGAAAACGTTTGTCTGCCGAATGACGGGAGCCGAGTCATACCATGCGTTGAAGGGCTCAAGCTCATTCTTACTCTGCACCACAGGCACAAGTCCATCGAGGTTGGACTATAGAGGGGGAAGGTTTTCAGTAGAAAGCCATCAAATTTAGTATGTTGTAATATGAAATATTCAATTTGCCCTAAACCCTCTTATATGAACTCCCGTTGTATCGTAAAACCTCGCAATAAACTGAGGATCATTAATCATATAATATCGCCAAAAAAAAAAAAAACCCTTGTGAGAATCTAGATCCACAATTGAAAGATACACTACCGCTTCTACCGGTAGTACTCACGCTCTCGATCCGTAATGCGAAGACGCACGCGATCATCCTCAATCATCCGTCGAGGTGGCGATGGAGACGAATGTTGACGCCGTCGGGTCCCTTCAACATATCGGAAGGTTTCGTAACGAGGCTCCGCTGGGACAGGAACCGGAACAGGGATGAACCTCTCGCGTTCAATAACACGCTCGTGATCATGGTCGTACGAGGAGTGATGGCTGTGCCTGCTTCGGGACCGAGACTTGGGTTTCTTCTTCTTCTTGTGCGGCTCAACATCGACAGCGATGACCTCGATAGGCTCGTCGGGAGGAGGAGGGGGTGGAGGCTTTGGCTTCTCGATAACTGGGGG
>JABFAK010000258.1:0-11513 GCA_013266265.1 Fusarium sp. NRRL 66182
GCCAGCAATCATGACATCGGTAGCACGCTTGATACCGTCGACAAGGGACTCGCGGCAGCCGTAAAGGTTGTCGAACTTGGACTTGGTGACGGAATCGTTGACGTTGATGGCAGGGACAAGGAGCTTGTTGTCCTTGAGCATGCGGTAAAGGTGGTGGACACCGGTGGTGGTCTCCTCAGAGACACCGAAGCAGTCCTTGAGCATCTCAGGGTACTTCTGGTGGACAAGAGTGGTCAGGTCACCACCGTCATCAAGGATAAGGTTAAGCTTCTTGTCGTCCTTGAAGGCGGAGAGCTGCTGCTCAAGGCACCAGTTGTACTCCTCCTCAGTCTCGCCCTTCCAGGCAAAGACGGGAACACCAGCAGCAGCAATGGCAGCAGCGGCGTGGTCCTGAGTGCTGAAGATGTTGCAGCTGGTCCAGGTGACCTCAGCACCAAGAGCAGTCAGAGTCTCGATGAGGACGGCGGTCTGGATGGTCATGTGAAGACAACCAGCGATGCGGGCACCGGCAAGAGGCTGGTCGGCAGCATACTTGGCTCGGGTCTGCATGAGACCGGGCATCTCGTTCTCAGCGAGCTCAATCTCCTTGCGGCCAAAGGCGGACAGAGAAAGGTCGGCGACCTTGAACTTGTTGGCGGGAGCAGACATGATGAATAGATGGAGAGTGAGAGGATGGATGAGAGAAGAAGGATGAGAGGATAGAAGAGAAAGAAGAGAAGAAGTGAAAAAGTAAAAGGGAAGAGGAGGAATATGTAGGTAGATGTCGAAGAAGAATAAGAAAACCACCTTCCTAGACAACCAGATAAAATGAAGTGGGGCAATCTGAGCTGGAGGGGGAGGGGTTGGTCAGGGCAGGTGGGCGGTGAAAACTCGTGGACGGCAAAATGAGGGGCAGAGATTTTCTTTGTCTGGCAGGTACTTGCAAACGGGTGAACAACCAACCCGTAGACAAGTATCATCGGCCATAATCAATTGGCACTGGCAAGGGGACAAGGAAGCGCCAAAGGATACCCGAGTGGGGTCCAGGGACTCGGAATCCCCTAATGGGAATCCACCAGGGAAAAAAAAAATAAGAGGAGCTTCTGTATTTCGATGCAGCTCCCAAGGTCTTGTACGAATACGGATCTGTTGTCTAGGTCAGTAGGTAGCCAGTCGGAGACCACGTTGATTTTTCTCGTTCAACAACTGGGCAGTCTTTGGACTTACAGCAGCGATATTTGCGACTATTTGTCAATTGATTCTCCAGCTTGTCTCCGTTGCAACAAGAATTCATTCTGTGAGCACGGAGGAAATGCAATAATAGTCTACCTACGGTAAGCACCACTCCCCCGCTCGGAAGCCGAGAACCGCTTCACGTAAATCCAATACTACGTGTCATTGACTGTCCAGCTCAGAGATGTGAAAGCCCATGGTCACCGCTTTGGTCTCTTATGGCTGTGAAATGTTTCTTTGAAGGACTTGTTGTTGTCCCTGGAAGTTATTCAGGACCACATGAAATACATCGTAGTAAGTCAATATGAGTGCAACTACTGTACAGCAAAAACATCCCTGGTGGCGCACTCATAAACCAAACAGACAACAGCATAAACCCATTTTGAACGTTAACATTGCTTCAAAGCTCTAAAACGCAAAGAGCTTGGTTTGCAGGCGCTATCTACAAAGCCAGCTTTTAATGCAAGGCTGGAGCCATGTCTTCCTCCTCTTCAAGGCTCCTCAACATCACCATCAATGTCAGGCTAGTCCATCATGTGCTCATCAAGTGCTCCTCTCTTTCGTTCTCGACGCTTTAAAATCTAGACCAGCACTCGATTATATTCCACATTGTCCGGAACGCCGCCAATGCAAACCACCACTGAGCGTCTCGTATTCCTGAATTCCCTCGAGACTTTTTGAACCCCGTCTCGCCGTTTCTCCCTCTATTTTGGCAACAGATCCTCCCTGACAGCAAACATCTTGGCACTGACGTTGGCCGTGAAACCATCCACCTGCTTGCTGTACTGCTCCACCTGCTTCGCGTTCAGCATACCCTCCAGTCGGCTAGGCTCCTGGGGAAGCTTGAACAGCCGCTGCCACTCGTCCTCGGGCAGAAGGGGCTGCTTGGCAGCAGCACGCTGGGCATTCTCAGCCTTGCGCTTGGCCTGCCATTGTGAGATCTTGGTCTGCTCACGGCCGAGTTGTCGCTGGTAGAATTGGAAGTTGTTGAGGTCGGTGTAGTGCGACTCGATGCTCTCAAGCAAAAGATCGCAGGTCTTCTCGAGGAAGGGGTCGATCGCAAGGTCCAGGTTATCGATGGAGGGGTACAGCGGAGGCTCAAGTGTCTTGCGGTTGAGATCAGCGAGAGATGTGGGCTGCTCAATTTCACCCTTGACGGGAGCGGAGGGGATCTGGTGGAGGAAGGTTGTGAGGAGGTGAGAGTTGTGGACGTTGACGGGGATCTCGGCGAGAATGTCCTTGAACGAAAGCTTGGACTTTTGCAAGCTATTCTCGGTCAGTAACTTTATCACCGCCACTAGCATACAGTGTCACCTTACATCTCGGTCGTAAACTTGCCCTCCTTATAGGCAGTCATGAAAGCCGGGGACAGGCGGAAAGCCCGGAAGGTGAGGTTGCCCTGAGAGCTCTTGCTAGCATCATATACTAGTGCGACGGTGTTCTCGTTGGCGCTTTGGTAGTGAAACTGGTTCTCGATGAAGTTGAGGTTGACAAAGTTGCCCATGGTCGCGCTTGTGTACCAGCCGACGTTGTTGGCATCGACGTTGACCTCCTTGAGGTGTCGGATCATCTCACTCTGGTAGGCGATGTTGCCCTTCTGTCGAGGAGCGGCGGCGGCGACCTGAGAGGCATCGTTCTGGTGGCCATCGGTGGTAGCGGGGTCGACGGTAGGGAAAGGGAACGTGTTGGTGACTTCGAGGAGACCCTCATGCTCCATACCAACAATAGATCCGGTCGCAACAGAAGGGAAGACCGAAGAGCAGTGCTTGGCGATCTTCATAATGACCTAAACATACCACGAGCTGAGGTCAGTACTCTCTCCTACTCCTACTTCAAGAGGGGGCCTCAAAGGTGGGGCATATCCAACTCACCAAAGCCTCGACTTGGACGGCCTGGAAAGGCGCAGCAGGCGCATCTTTGGGAGCGTCTGCCATTTTGACAAAAATTCGGGAGGAAATATTCACGGGGCCGCGACAGACGGAGAGAGGTTCGGCGCTACGATCGCGAAGGGGCGGGTGGTGTTGCAAGGCCTCGGGTCTCTGAAGGTGGGAATATCGAAACTTTTCGCATACTCATTTGTGGGTGTTGTGGGATATAGAGGCGGTGAGATGCGGCAGATTATATATTCCGAGCCGGACGTTGCGAAGCCCACTGACCATGTACATCCATCACCACCATGCCAGAAACCGACGGACACGGAATAAACATCAGTATGATGTTCTCATGATACTGCGAGATTCACGTGTTCATGCCGCTTCCATTGTTCTATCTGCCATGCCCTCTAGCTACCTAGGTAGTAATACCCACCTCTCAGTCTCATAGCACCTTTAAGAACATGTACGGCTTGAATCTTGGTTATATCTTTAAAGCTCAATGCTCTTTGCTCTTCTCTTTTCCCTTTTATTTGTCTATCATAGCTCGTTACTCATGCTCAATCAGCATTGTTTTCCCAATCAAACGCCTCGTTCCTTTTTGGACCTTTCTATCTCTAAACGCGAGCAGTCTGCACATTTCAACCCCTGAGCTTGTTCTAAAATTGCAAATGCAGTGATCACTCAGCGCCTCGCTCTTTTTTCTTTGTAATGAAAGCCCAGGGCTTTGCTTTGTGGGAGTTTATTGCTTCACTCTTTCCAGGGGATGATCTCCCAGCTCTCGACGTTGTCTCGAATAACGAGTCGATGCTGATCAATCTGCCAGAATGCATACATGGAACGAGTAGCACCTGCAGCCTTTCTGTGAGCTGGGCCTGTGCCGCCCTTTTTGGCATCTTCTCGGGACCGCCAGATGCAAGTCGCCAAGTTTGCTAGCTCCGAGTCAGGCTCTCCAAACCAGTACCTGTCCAATGTCAACACCAGGAGTCATAAACAATAAGATTTTGCGACTCACTTCAGAAAGCCACCGCTCGCCACGGCCTCAGCGTGCGCCCCTTTGTCAAGGCGACCAAGATCAGCATATTCGGTTGTCTTTTTGGTTCGTGAGCGGAATGCCACAATGTAAAACGACGTCTCCTTAAAACCTTTGCCAGATTCGACAGCAAGACGTTTCACTTCCTCGATCACTTCCGGCCAGTTGAAAGATTCTGTGTAAGGTGCCGTGGCGTAGTCATCGCGAAGAACCCGGAACCGGCTCAAGGCACGCGCAAGAAGAGCATTCTCGTTGTCAAGAGTGTCGAGATCAAGCAAATGATCTGGCTCAGTGTATGGCGATTGTACCAAGAATCGGCCATCCGCGGCAGATTCTGGGCTGACCTCTCTCACATCGACTTGAGCATTGGTCTTGGTAAAGACGTCGAGTGCCGCTCCGGGTGCTGTTTGGATGGCTGCGGATGCCATTGTAACGCTTACAATGACTTGAAGAACTTGATGTGTGCTTTGCTTTATTGGCTTTCCGGACTCCGGTCAAGTTCAAAAGAAGATGGTTGATTTAGTCAAGACTTTTTCGGGTATCTTAACAGGCGATAACAGAGGATAGAAGAATGAGTATAGAAGAACTACGAGTCAGGACTACGCGACTACACCGGCGAGCCGTCGGTCTTTTATTGTTACACGGGGCCTATCTATGGCTTGTTAGGCCATCGAGCTTGCAATAACGTGCTCAATGACACCATCCAGGGAAGACGACAAAGTACCACGCGTGGGTCGGTGAAGACGACTAAAGTATCGAAGGGTCTTTCTGCCGGTACTTGGCTGTTAGTGCGGCTGGTCGGGCGTCTCAAACACAACAGCTTCCGGCCTAGATGGGCGAGAACTACCACCCATGAGTCAGCTACCCAGGGCTTCTATTTGTAAGATGGAAGAGTCTCGCTCTGACGGGAAACGGCACACAAAGCAAGGCACATACACCTTTTTCCCCCTGGAGAATTTGAGAATGTCTGAGAAGGTTTGCTCGCTTCCGTGACAACCTCGGACTCTCGCAGGTTGACGCATGTATGTATCTATGGCGTGAAGTCACCAGGTCATGATGAAATCGGAAGTCGGTTCTAGAAACACCAGGGGAAACTCTCTATTTAGGATCTCACCGCTATGCATGCTTTGCACCGATATCCATTACTCCGGTCTCGGCACCAGAAAGAAACCTGAGTCGGAACAAGGAGAGAAACAGCTTTGTACGTTCCATTCCAGGGGTTCCGGGGTAAAGACGCTGAGACGCAAGATTAGCGCTAGCGCAGGCCAGAATGTAGTGGCATGTCCGAGGGGGGGGCGCTAAAATGGCGGCAGCTCGACAACTACACCAACCTTGACAACGGTTGATATCTCAAATATCAAAGCTAACACACTATTCTCGTGGTATATGTTGCTTATTTACATTCATCAGTCAAATACAATTGAGTACCGAAATACGGAATAGCTGCAGATTATAACTAGCAGTCTTGATAAGTGAGTCTACGTCGCACACAACATAATCCTCTAGAAGACGTCAGAAGCCACAGCAATGTCGACATGAGATCAACAAAGATCTTTTTCACCGCGGTGCAATCCTGTCATCATCAACGTCTGTATACATCGATCGCTATGGAGCTGAATCACGTCTAAAATCTCGTCGTCGTAGAATATAACGATCTAGTTACAGTAGTCTATTCACCTCACCTCAACTTAAAGCGCACCCTCATCGTCCGCTTCTGGCTTCCCACGCCTCAACCACACCTTGGCCATCTCATACGACCCCAGATACAATCCACTTCCCAGCATCGTCCATCCCGATCGCAGAGCCGCACCCCGGAAGAACCCCCGCACCCCCCTCTCCCGATAGACCTCTTTCGATACCGTCCACGCTCCCTTCTTTGGGCGATTTCCCTCGATCCTTGCCGCGACCTCGCTCTGGCCCTGGTTTCCTGCACTCAGCATCATCCGGGTCTTGACGACGTCGCTCGGTGTAGTTATAAACGCCGCTATCGACCCCGCGCTTCCGGCACTCAACCCTGTAACCAGCCCCGTCTGGATCAGGCTCGGTTCCGCAGCGTCGGGACCCCGCGACTTCCAGTACATCGTGCGCACATGCTCAAATATGGGGAACTGGAGAGCGGTGAATGGTAGGTTGCGTGCGACGAGTGCTGTATAGCCCGTGAACAGACGCCGTGATGCGCCATCGCCGGCCAGTTGACGAAATGCCTGCAACGATGTTGACGATCCAGGCCGTGGAGCACTCCGACTATCGCTCTGCAGCATCTGAGCATTTTGCTTGATGACCTCTGCCGGCGCAAGGACCAAGCAAGACGCCATCTCTGCCACTCCCGAAGCTGACGAGTGCACTAGAGGTTGCGGCAAGGGCGTTGCATCGCCAATGACTCGTTTTGCACTCTCATATGTTGAGAAGAATAAACCAGCTATAGGGCATGTAAGCCGAGGAAGCCATCATGAACATTAGATGAAAACAAACCCGCCGGTAGTGTCGCCAGGACTACGCTTCCAATGCCTTGATATAGCCCTCGTATGGCGTAGACATTCTTCCTTGAAGTCGCAGAGTATGTCTTGATATAGTCCTGGCTCTGAAGGCGAGTCTTGATAGTGTCAAGAGGGTAGACCAACACGTCTACTGTAAATGCTGCAATAGCCCCAGCCTGCAGAGATGTGAGTATATAACGACCAAGGCAATAAGCGGCTGGTTCAGCTTACAATATATATATCTGTCATACTAGATTCTAATGAGCTAGAATATGTTTAACATGAAATGTGTTTTATCCGCTTGAGTGATGAAGTATGCACTTTCTTACACCATGAGCTGGTGATGTCATGATTGTGGCCCATCTTGTTAGTCGAATTACCCTGCACTCCCGGTCATCATGGATTGTATTACTTGGAATTCGACAAAGTGTATGATGATTTATTCCAAGGGTAATTGATATTTGAAGTGTGTTGCTCTGGCCTTTTCCCTTGTTTCTTCTTCTTCTTCTTATAGCCCAGATTCTGTTTTCCTCACACTCCCTGAGTGGCTATATCATGGACTCAAACTTGCAAATCAGACCCCCCTTTTTTTTTTCTTTAAAAACGAAACAAAACAAACTATCTTCGATATTCAGCCAGGTAAGAACTAAAGTACTTTTTACAATTAAAATGTATACATAAACCGTTTCTTTACGCCATCTCATATACAGCCCCATAATACAAGCAACCCGCGGCACGTCCTCTGCCGTCTATGTGAACTTCATGACTCCAAACGTCCCAAGAATAATTCACCAAATGCTTGCGTTCCCGTCTTTATATGGCCCTCTTCTCTATCATGAAATCGCCCCAAAAACACCATTTACAACTTGCTCTTTACTGCGGGAGCAGCCTCGTTGACCACGGCCACCACGACACAAATGTCGTCGACTTTGCCGCCGTGCCAGTTCTCGTGGGGATAGTATTTGTGTACCTCCTTCGCAAAAGGACCGTCGAGTTTCGTGTTGACGCTGGCTCTCTTGGCAGCTGCCACGATCTCTGTAGCGAGTGCGCTCTGTAGCGTGACCGTTCGTTTGCCCTCGGAGGCACTGGGGAGCTCAACCAATGGTCCCAGTGCATCGGCTACGCGAACGCTGCCGGCTTCAGTCATGGCCCATGCGCCTGTGGATACCAAGACTCGACTGGCAATTCGGAGGATGTCTTGATTAAAGAGGTTGTCGAGAACGCCGTCAGTCGCAAAGACCAGGACATCACCATGGCGGAGCGAGTGCTGGGTGACATCAGCGTCTCGGGGAAGGTCACTCAACTGAGCACCACCAAAGGCTGCCATGCGGGCAGCAACACTGGGGGGCACCAGAGACAGTTGAAAGGGAGTGTTGAAGGCGTGAGTCTGAGGGTCGGAGTAGGTGTGAACGCCGTTTAGTCGAAGCTGCAGGAAGCCGGAATCGCCGAGGTTTGCAACATCCAAAGTCCCATCTGCTCCTGCGATAGCCACACACGCTGTGCTGCCACCAGCACGAAGACTGCGATCGTTGCAGATGGCATCGTAACCCTTCTGCATCAACTGCCTCGCTGTCAGTGGAGGATCTGAGCTGCTCTGGTGTTCGTGAGCAGCCAATGCCATATGATCGCAGAATCCGTGAGAAAAGTCGGCGGGATCAACACCAGAGTCTACCCAGCCTCCCACACCATCAGCAACACCGAGAGCTACTGAGCCAGAGTCGTTGACACGGCTGACAAAGAAAGCATCGTGTCCAGATTCGGGCCGGGCAGAGGGGCGACGGTTGCGCGGGGGTTGAATGCGGTTGTACGGATTGAAGTGGAAGACGTGAGATGAAGGGTCGTAGGGCCTGTCCTTGGCAATGAAAGAAGAGGCGATATGGTAAGAGAATCTCGGTGCGTCGGTTGAGGTGGAGTAGAGTTTCGATCGTGGACAAGAGGCCATGGTAACTCGAGATGGGCAAGATTGCGCTGAAGCTGAGAGACAATTGCGTTAGAATTGGGAGAGTTGGAGACTCGTGTCGACGGTGCGACCAACCTTTAGCAAGCGTTCGCCATGAAGCCGCAGCGAGTCGGGGCGCGGCCATGGAGGGCTAGACAGAGGATCGTATTGAGAGAATTGACGTGGATAGTGACGGCTTGGAGCAACGGTTGTTGGCTAATAAGAATACTGAAGACGGTTCAAGCGATTACATATAAGCCATCTTTGTCTGCGAAATCGTGAGAGAAAAAATTGGTGTCGTCTGAGAAGTGGAATCGCGAACGGAGAAACAAAGTCGTTGAACGCCGATACTTGGAATACCTGTTATCTAATCGCCCCTCCAAGAGCATGGCCAATTCTCCGCGGGGGACAAGAAAGGAGGCGGTGCTGTGAGGCTGGAGAGCTGGCTGAGCCACCCCCATAATTACTTAATCACCCCCAGGTTGTTAATGGTGCGACACAGAGAAGCAATCAATTAAGATGCATAGACTGTTTGAATTAGCAAACTATCATGTTAAGCAGGAGAGTGAAAAGTCCGGGTGTGTCTGAGTAAAGATCTCAATAGATCAATATGCAGCGTTAACAGACATAATGCTCTATCCAGCAGGTATCGAGTTGTCTTCCCAATCTATCTATTCAAGCTCCTCACAACAGCGATCACTCACCTTACATCATTCGCATTCAACGGGTTGTGCTCAATGGTATGCTAATGACGTTTTTACAAGTGCTTCAACAGGAGCCAAGATAATCTTGTTTAAAAGTTACACTTTTTACATGATATAAGCCAAGTTCCACTGCCGACGATCGCCATAACGTCTCAACACTCCCTTCTCCTACGGCAATACCTCATTGGATACGTGCCGAACTAGGGAATGCGTGAACCTCGTATACCACGAACGTTGTTCCTTGTCAGTTGATCATCTACCGGTGTTCTAAATTTACATAGAGTTCAACTTTATTCCCAAGCATACAAAAGTTCATGCGACGTAGAGAGGCCCGGGCACCTCGGGGCACGTATAAAGACAGAGCTTGCTCACCTTGGAACACAGGAACAAATCATCAAAATATTCAGAATCTCATACTTGACCATGTTGTTCAAAGCTGTCATAGTTATTGCCAATATCGCTGGCCTTGTTGCTGCATCACCCGTCGCCACAACAACATGTGCACCGCAGCTCATCTGTGTCGATGCAATCAATGATTGTGGCAAGTGGTACGGGTCGTAAGTCTTGACAAGAGCCCATCTTGAGATTCCCTTAGTCTTTACTAACTTTCATAAAGGTGCTATGATCTTTGCTCTCCCGAACTGGCCCCTACACCTCCACCTTGCACACCTACTACACCTACGCCCGGAACTCCTTTCCCAATACCAACTTTCTCTTGATCAGCTCAAAGGTCGGCTAAGTGGAAGATGCGACTGGACTGGGGGATATTGATGGATCGATTTGTTGATGGTAGATTTGTACGACTATCTGAGTACTAGTGACGGTATATGCATTCAAACGAGGATTTCGTTCACTAGGTGTTCCACTATCAACCTATGTATATTTTCCTGTCAGTAAAATGACAGACTCGAGTATTCCTAGTTTTCATCTAGACGTTGAACATGTCTTCACACACTACTGCCCTTTTAAACCAGTCCCGAGCTTCTTCACTAGTAGTATGCGTTACCTGGTGTGCTTGGGCTCCGTGTGTAATCGTTTGACGTCCCCGGGAATGCACCGACTGGAGCTGACGGCCCGCCCTTGACTTGGTCGTCTGAACTCGAGGCATGGCCAAATTCGTCGTCTTCCTCTGGGGGTGCGCGCATAGCTTCCAACACGTCCCTATCAAGTGAAGCCGGCTCGTACGGTGTGATTGTGTGAATTTCTCGCCCCGAGGGCATCTTGCTAAGCAGAGTGTTGATGGGTGGGATGAGTTGTGTGTTCATCTGATAACCATCAGCAAGTGTTATGAATATGCTTGCAGGGTTGCTTACCGTATCATTGACTTTGTTCCATTTGGCATCAAGCATCTCTAGAACCCGCGTTTCTTCCAACTTGCCCGCATCACTTCCCCAGGCAGCCTCCTTGTCCACGCGCCGATCCTCGCGCTTTTCTGTAAAGTCCTTCTTTAGTCGGCTGAGGCTCAAGCCCTTTTTGCCACTATCCTTGATCTCAACACCAAGTTCCGAGAGACCAGCTCGAACCCATCCAATACCCTCTGCGATCTGTCCACCTAGTTCTGCATCGATTCCAAAGAAACGACAAGCGCGAGCTCGACATGTCCGACGCAGATCTTCAAGATATTTCAGCAGACTACCGTTGATTTTGTGGGATCCAGAACCAGCTGTGCTGCATAGCGAGGAGGCTTTGGCTGCGTGTTCCGAGGCGGCCAAACAGAGTCGAGCGTATAGGTGGGCGCGGACTTTTGGGATTTCCGGCGCCTTGAACATCCACTCCTTGTCATTCTTATTCCGATCTTGAGCGACTATTGCTGGGTAAGGATCATCTTTGAGAACGGCGAGTAACGTTGCTTCAGCTAGTGCTAGAGAGGACAGTGCTCGAGCTATGCCTGGAGAAACATCGGGACATGGGGGGCTAGACGTGATATGCTCTCCCCTGGCTGCGAGGTAGTCATATATTGAGGCGGCTTCTAGTAAGGACTTTGTAGCGGTTGTGATTGCATTTGTCCGCTCTTGAGCACCTTGAAACTCGGTATTCGTAGAATAAAGAGGCTGCAAGGCAGACCGGGCTGTCAGGACATGCGAGAAGCCCAGGGTTGAGACGATAAAAGCTATTTCATGTTCCAGAGATGAGATTTTGACTCTGGCTCTCTCACGCCCTGGAACAACATTGTCGGATAACGTAGGCCTCCATTCGATGACAGGACTCGTCTTGAGTATGACGTTGGAGGGGCCCTTTGTGCTCTGGCCATCGTCTACCGCTAGTAGATAGGGGAGA